>JAASAY010000425.1:0-121144 GCA_014822085.1 Fusarium stilboides | reverse complement strand
TTATTTATTTTTAACCTAGATTTGTAAGAATTTCTCTTGCGGATTTATTTTATAAAAGAAATAGCTAATTCTTTACTAGCTAACTATAATATATTACCTATTAGTAAGCACTAGGCTTATAACTTTATAAAGTAATAATTAGAGCTAAAAATATATTTATTTTAGAAATATAACTATTAAAGAGCTAAATATAAAGATTTATTTATTATTTATAACTATAGCTGCGCCTGGCTGGTCGAGCCCTCGGTTGCGGTTGATTGGTTGAGCTTCGTGGGTCGTTCAAACGGCGCATAAGCGATGACAGCCGGAGATGACTTGTCTTCCAATGGGCCACCCGAAGTGCTAGAATACTCGGAGAAGGTGAAGCTGGTTATGACGGAAGTGAAGACGCTGTCGCTTTTCAGCGATTGAAGCTGGTAGTCAACAAGAATAAGAGAAGCTGGATTGCTAGATTCGCCAGCGATGTGTCCATGAATGCATGATCTGAGCAGAGCTTGCACCTTGTAGTCGCTTGTGGCCCCACGGTCTGTGATGACACTCCGTTGGACTTCGTCGATGGGATCGTTTCGCTCTCGAATAATACCCTCGTCCAAGGAAGCTTGGAATATATCCTGTTCAACACCTTGGGCAAATTCCTCCTGGCTCAACATATTGACGGCTTGATGGAAAATATATCAGGTCAACTGTTGATGTAAACGGGTTCAAGTCCGGCCCTTACACGTTTGTTAAGAATTGACCAGCTTGGAGTACCCAGATCCGTGAGATTTTTGATGGGCGGGGTACAAGCTCGTGATGATCACGAGGCTGAGTCGGGCAGTAAGAGCTGAGAGGCGGGCACGTGTGTGGCGTATGGAGCTGTGCAAGGTTCTCTTAACTAAGCAACCCGAAATAATGCGCAAATTCTTCAAGAGATCATTGATTATGACGAAGCGTGTAATTTGGAGGTAATGGAAATATATATCCATGGCTATCCACGAATCTCGGAAGCCGCATTTCAGGTAGAATTGTTAACTCACTCCAGGAAGTACAACACTTGTGGAATGGACCTGGATACCGTCATACTGTACGTCGACTACGTCGATATTTCAATACAGCAGATTGGTCTTACCCAAGTCAAAGGGCCTCCAGTTCTGATGTTTTGCGCTGCACGCGTTGGTTGCTAGCGAGAGACCAGACTTGCGGCGTGTCGTGATGTATGTCCTCGAGCTAATAGTTGGGGGCGGAAACTCAGGATTATCACAGCCTGATTCAACAAAAGCTACTGCGTTCCTTGCCATCAGGTGAGTTTTCCTCTTACGTGGACTCGCATTAAATCGTAGCATGTTATATAGGTCAAAGAACAATTGTATGAGTTCAATCTGAAATAATAATTATTACTTTCTAGGAAGATAACACGCTCTTCGATTCGCGACTTTGGCACCCTGGTCACGATGGTCGGATTGGTGGCTTATGCATGACACGTGTACCAACACTTTATGCAGCCCAAGCAAGGCAGAAGTACGACCAAGTTAGCCATGAGTGGTTGACCACATTGAGGGGTACCAGTGAGTATGCACCTACAAACAGTCAGCACCCCAAATAAATGAACGAGAATTGAGTTCAAAAGAATGCTCCCGGGCTCTAAACTCATGGTTTTCTTCTTGCTCAGTTCTCTTCAGCACGAGACAAAGTACCAAATATGACGGATAAAAGCACAGTCACTGCTGATGAGCTGGGCGTCAAACTTGCCAGCTCTTTGCAAGTACATTCGGAGGCGTGTCGCAAGGCTCGTCGTAGGCTCCCCAAGCTGGTGTCCCTTGTCAATTCGACTGCTCTGACTCTTCGTCAGATTCGTGAGCTGATCGAACAAAACCAAGATGTCTACAAACAAGCTTGCCTGAGCGATATTGGCTCACTTACCGTGAAGTGCAGAAAGATCTACGAGGGCATTTTGATCTTGATGGCTCGACGGACACAAAGTGTTAGTGGTGATGAAGACATCACCGAAATGTCAGTTGAGAAGATGGAAGGGCTCTTGTCCTGTTTGGCCAACATGAGTGTTTGGCGTACCAAGTCTTGGAACTGGCTGGAGCCTCGATTGAAGATATGCCAACAGGAGTTGAAGCAAATCAAGTTCGAACTTGTGCTGCGTTACCTTCTTGGTAGCATCGCCCAGCTTCAGATGCAGTAAGTTTAAAACCCCTCTACTCGACTACACGCTAACTCTATCCTTTTCAGAACCTTGACAAGATCTCCGGGTGCATGGGAGAATGAGAATTCCATGCGATGTTTTGCAGAGAATGTTGCTGCAAGGCGGGCAAAGTATTACAAGTATTTCGAAAAGGATCGTGCGGCATTGAACGTCGCCCCTCCATCGACTTCATCGGCTTCGTCATCCCGAGCTTCCTTGGACGACGTGCGAAGTACATCCAGTCGAGCAACGTAAGGGCATTCCCTTGTTTTCATAGAGTTGTCAGGCTGATTTGAGTCAATGTCTAGCACAACCACAGCGGCAGCTTCTACACCTGGCTCTGAGGATAAAGGCTCAGCGCCAACTGATATTGCCGAATTCCTCTTCGGCAAAGATCCCGAGAAGGTTCATCATGAAGAAAGTGAGGCTGGAGATCAGGACGAACCGGCCGAGGTCATAGATTCCAAGGAGGCTGATGTCAGCACCGAAGCCCCAAAGCCACACCCGCCCAGTCAGAAGTTTCTCGGAGCTGCTCGAGCCTGGTTCCAACGCATAGTTTCTCCAAGCACCGTCAATGACTGGGATGGTCAAAATATCGAGGCATTCCAATTCGACATAACCTCGCATTGCAATGGCAATCCAGAGAAAAGTGTTGTGAAGCTTGAAATGGACGCCAAACAACTCAAGACTGTTCTCTCCAAGTTGAAGTCACGTCGCAGGTGGAGACGATCTCCTGAACTCATTGAGCAGTATACATCGCTTGATCCCCGAGTCCGCTTGGCGGTTGACTCTGCCATCACCACGGCAAGACACTGGAGTCATCATGAGCGAAGTTTGGTGGGGATAATGATCAAGAACTCGACTAAAGGACCTGGCTTTGGCTATGAGCCAGATTTCTCCGTTACGCTCTTCTTGCGACTCGGTGATGAGGTGCAGCCTGTCCATATACTTGATCCTTGTGGCAGAAAGCTCACTCTACCATGGTCGTGTTGTCTATCTATCAAGGTAGGTTATACCTCGGCCTTCGCAAGCCTTTCGTCGCTGTTGCTAATCGTCTCTCATGACAGATGGCACAAGATGCCTTGGCCTTGAATAACTATTGGATGTGGCCGGTTAATTCCAAGGATGTCACGGACAGACGATACAGTTTTCGTACCGAAGATGATGTATCAATCATCCCTGACGCATGGCGATCGCTTGTTCGCCCTGGTGTGACTCTGAGGATGGTGATGTGGCATGCTCCTATACCTCCGATGGGCCATCATCCTCCTCCTCCCCATTGGGCCACTGGTATCAGGCCGAAGGTAGTGCAAGTCGACCCCGAGAAGAAGAAAGTCTACCATGAGATGGTTGAGTTACTCGGTTTCGACGATGCGTGGTCTCCCGACAAAGAGACAATGAAGCCTGGGCTGAGAAATCTTCTCAGTCTATGGACTAACGCTGTGGATCCTCATACTGAAGATTGCTCGGATTCTGACTCATCAGCATCTGGGTGGAGTTCCTCGTCGTCATCTTCAACGAGCAGCCGGGAAATAGCTGACTGAGAACAACCAGATTTTTGGGAATTTGTATTTTCTTTTTATACTTCTGAGCTCAAAGCAATAAGTACACGAATTGAGTATCTTCAACATTGGCCCGGTATTGTAAACCGGACTTTTCTTGGTTAGTGCGTCCGAGCGAAGACTTGCTTGAGATGAAAGTACAAGGGTCGAATCCTCCAGCCTGATTTCTGGCCACTCCCAAGCTTCTATTATCAGATTTCACGTGACATAAGCGTAGGTACCCCCTCAACAGTGTATCGTACAATCCTACAACGGGGTATCGATTGAACCCATCCAACCCAGAAAATAGTTACCGCGTCTCATAAGGCTAAACTCTCGATCCAACCGTCATCATCATGTTTGAGTATGATGATCCCCTACATCATTCCTCTAAAGCTCAAACTATTAGACTTATTGACCTTGATCCTGGCCAAGGAAACTCTCCTTTATCCTGTCAGCTACGATGTGTATCTCTCTCAGATCAGCCTGTATACGCGGCGATTTCTTACTCTTGGGGCGGCCAGACACCTTCCGAAAACATCTCGTGTAATGGGAAGTCTCTACTCGTCACACGTAATCTACATGCCGCGTTACATCTCTTTCGCCGCGTGAACATTATTGTGACGCTATGGGCCGACGCGATATGCATCAATCAGCAAGATGTAGACGAAAAGAATCAACAGGTACCACTCATGGGCAAGATATTCAGCCAGGCCAAAGAAGTCAAAGTTTGGCTTGATCCGGGCGACGAGAAGAATACCGAAGTCATTGGGGAAAGGGTTATGGAGCTGTACAACTCGCCCAGTTCTACGCCGAGAAGCTTTCTTTATCAATATCCGATCTTCAAAACTTTGACGACACATGGCGCTGGGGCTCCGTCAAGTTAGACGATATAAATCGCCTGGACTTTAATGCCAAGTGGGATTCTCTGTTTCGCTTGTTGCAAAACGTCTGGTTCAGTCGAGTCTGGATAATCCAGGAAGTCGCCTTGTCTGGCGAGCGAGCCTGGCTATATTATGGCGATACCATTTTGTGTTGGAATGATTTAGTGACAGCACTGTGTTTCGCTTTTCACACTGATATCCTCCAGCAAACTATGAGGGTCAGGGGAGACGAGACATCACGCGCTGTGATGCGAGCAACCCGCCTGGCCAGGATGACTGCGGCTGTTGTAGATTCAAATGGTGCTGGCCTCGGACTGTTGTGGCTACTCTGCAACCATTGGGAGTCTGCAGCTACCGATCCTCGAGATAATATCTACGGGTTGCTGAGTATCGCACGCAACCACGAGCTTGGGGATCCTGAGATTCCATTCATCATACCAGACTATCATTCGGACGTAGCTATACTGTATCAGCAGGTTACTGAGAAGTTTCTTGCTCGATTTTCATGGCTCTTAGTAATAGAGCTTGCAGGACGCAAGACTGAAACTGGTGGTAAAGTCCCGGGACTGCCATCCTGGGTACCAGACTGGAGCCAGCTCATCAACGTCACGATGAATTTGCCGCTGACCCTTGACGAAAATCTCGAATTTGTTTTGGAGCGTAAGCCTGATGTATCTACCTTGGAGACAGTACCGAAGTGGTATCAGGTCCATGGTAGCATCTTAACACTACAGGGTTACTTTGTCGACGAGATTATCGAGACTAGCGACATATTTAATGCAACCAGAGCGAAATTGTCTTTACCCGACACGGACTTACATGAGAGGGGCTTTCTGTGGTGCAAAAACCTTTTCGGTGTTGCCAAATTCTGGGGATATACTAGTGAAAGCGACATATACACTCCAACAGGCATGAAGCTTATAGATGCCATCGTCGAAACGCTTTCTATAGGCTCACCCCCAACCATTCTTCCTACTACTGAGATCAGAGCTATAGTATTGTTGTTGATCAAGAGAGGACAGACGCTAGCTAAGTTTGAAGCTTCTTCTCTATCTCTGTTAACGAGGGAACATAGGGAGGAAGCCTTGGAACTGGTGAACGATACCACCGAATCACCCTGGACAGCAGATGAGATGGGCGAAGCTGTTCACGGACTGAGGCATTTCTGGAATTTTAGTTTTCCATTCAAGACTCAAAACGGTCATATGGGGATGATTTCGTCTCTGCCATTGAGGCTGGTGCTCGCATTGCCCTTGTCCGAGGACTTTTAACTCCTATCATTTTGCGTCCAAGAGAAGACGGTATGTGGACGATCGTCGGGGAAAATTACATTCAAGGTATGATGGAGAACCAGGTTTTGGACATGGAAAGATGTCATGAAATCTCTATTGCTTGAGGATAAAAACTATATAGTTTTGAGACTATGTTGAACCAAGTCCTGTTGCTTCAACAATATTTCCTATAAGACAGAACAATGGCTTTCAAAAAAGTTTAATCAGATTTAGTCCCAGCATCTTTCTCCCCTCAGTCGCTCTTGGGTCCCATAGCGGCTTTGATCATATTGATGAAGTCCTCGGCGGCGTTCTCAGAGAAGAACTCAGTCTCGCGACTAATGCAGCGCGATGTGTGGTCTCGCCCACGCTCAAACATCTCTTGTTCATACTCTTCGATGGCTTGCTCCAATGACGCCACGTCATCGTCCGCACTCTCATCGGCTGCCTTAGATCCATCGCAGTACTTGATAATACTTCTGGCTAACTTCAGCGCGTCATGCATTGCCATATTTACACCTTCACCAACGAGTGGAGTGGAAAGGTGAGCCGCGTCACCAAGAAGAGTAACTCCGGGGACACGCTTCCAGTTCAAGGCAGAAACGGGTAAGCGATACAAAGGCCATGCGCGGAAAGGTCCTTCGACATTAGCAAGATATTCCTTCAGCTGCGGAGCCCAGTTGGCAAAGAAGTCTGGTGAAGATAGAAACTTCTGGCGCATAGTCTCGGTGTCCTCAATGCTAAGTGGCTTCCGATAAAGGTTTTCGGGAGCATCCATACCCATGTAGAAGCGGTAGGAGCGATCAGCCACCTGTTGAACGGCGAGCATTTTTCCCTGCCCCATAGCCAGCATATTGCCAGGTCCCGCATGATCCAGGGCAGCCGCATAGCTAGAGTTGTCATGAGATATGCTCCCATCAATAAAAACCTTACCAGAATACTCTGGTTTCGCCGACGTGAGCTGGTGCACAAGAGTCAGTTATGGCAGGAGAATAAAGCAGCAAGTAAAAGTGAACTTACAAGAGGGCGAACTTTGCTCCAGGCCCCGTCCGCACCAACAATAAGACGAAAGCCAGATGCTGAGGTGCCGTTAACAAAACGAATAACGTAGTCAGCTGCTGTGTTAGTGCTGCCAACCTCTTTTTCGATGGATTTGACACCGTGGCCCCAATTAATTTTGTGAGCTGGAATGGAGTCAAGCAGCAGCTTCCGCAGGTGTAGACGATCGATCTCAGGAGCATCACGATCCTCTCCAAATACAGTCTTGACGGTACCAGTTGGATTCTGCATACAAACACGAGATGCATCCCATCGTGCAACCTCTTTGAACTCTTGGAAAAGGCCAGCCTCTTTGAGAGCCTGTTGGCCCGAGGAGGCATGAATGTCTAGAGTACCGCCTTGGTTTATGAACCTGGGCTTGGCGTCGATGTCGCGCTCATAAACGACATAGTCGATGTTGTTAGTTTCCAACAAGCGCGCAAAGGTCAAGCCGCATGGGCCGCCTCCGATAATTGCAATGGGAGCGCGAGCGATGGTGCTTGGTGTCATGATGGTGGTGTATTTTTGGCAAGGCTGGACAGAAGATGTATGATTGGTCTCGATCAAGTGAACTTGGTTTTGTAGAGATAGTAGACAAGGCTGTCCACGACGTTTTATAGTCTGGTTCCAACATTATTTGCCTCTGGACGCGGACAATTACAACGACCGGACATTTGATTAGTCGGAGAGGATTTTGCCTAGATTCGGTTTGACATACTCGTAGATAGGCCGACTTGGTGATCGCCAACCAACTATTCTTTCTAGTCAAACAAAGTCGGATCAACTTTAGCCACTAGCTTCTGATATCTCCGAGCCTTGTGATGGTGATTGGTAGAGCTCGGAGAGTGAGCACTTGTTTCTCCGGGCTCGACCAATCAAATCGATCGCTTCCGGACGCTCGGAGACACCCTTTCCTCTCCATTTCATCATCCTCATCTCAATTCTCGTTTGTCTGTTCCCAGGAACTCGACTTTAACATACACAACAGAGAAATGGAGTCAGGTAATCTTACATTGGAGAGCAGCGGGCTAGCTCGCTATGCGGTGAGTTTCAACATATCTATGACGCAAACGATCGCTGACACTGGGTGGGGATTAGTGTGAACATTGTAGACGCAAAAAGTTCAGGTACGTGCAGTCTGACAGCCATGGTTAGCCGGCCTTCAAACTATATGAAACTCACTGTGGAATTCCTAGATGCTCCAGAGAGTTCCCGAAATGCAGTGCATGCAAGCCTTGGCCCGGGACTTGTGACTACTCACGAGATCACCCAGCACCGAAGCCACAGACCATCAATACCCAAGAGCCTACCACATACTCAGCTTCAATACTCCAAACAAGGGCCGAGAACATCGATCAACGACTAGAAAATGTCGAAAGCGCAATCCAAACGTTGACAAACACAGTCACAAAGGTCCTGGAAGCGGTGCATGCCGTCAAGGCAGCTCAGGTTGATGCTGCTGGAGGGAAGGCGAGCAAAATTCAGGCAGTGAGCACTGGAAGGATCGACCAGAGTCCCAATTTATTTCTTGGCGATTCTCATTCTTTTTCGTTTCTGAAAGATACATCTGCACACATCAACACTGCTGGTCTCGCCTCAACGTCTGTTCAGCAGCATGCTGTTGACCAATTGCAATATCTGTCAAATTCGTTGACAACAGCAGTTCTTGACAGAGAACAAGCCAACAGTGGATTCTATGTACCATCTAAAGCTGAAGGGTACAGAATTATTGGGCGTGAGTATCAATCTTGTATGAATCACCTGGAACTCTGAGTAACAACCCACATGCGCAGTTTTCTTGGAAAATGCCGGGCTAGGCGATGCCTTCTTTGCCACCCCCTCGGATGAACTACTAACCCAAGTCATGTTCAAACCAGAAACTGTTTCCCGAAAAGCATGGGTTGTATATGTCAGCTACATGATAGTCGCCTTGCTTTCTGGTCAACAAAAAGGCGACAGCGCCAAAGCTCAGAAGTTTCGACATAATATGCAACTGGCTCTCAACGACAGCAGAATCTTCCTCGAACCGCACGAGATAAACCTCCAAGCTCTTATCCTTTTAGCAGTCCATGGGGAGGATTATGCCTCACCGAATCTATCCTGGATGCTGGTAGGACACGCGTGTCGCCAGGCTGAGGCACTAGGCCTCCATGCACCCAGCCTTTCTGACTACGAGACCCGGCAACGAAGTTTAAGCCTCTTCTGGCTTCTTTTTGCTGTGGACAAGTCGTGTTCTTTAGCTTTTGGTCGTTCATGTTTTCTTCCATCAACAACTTATACGCATATTCCACTTCCTGACTTGAATTACCTGACACGCTTTCAGCCTCACAATGAGTTCGTGGATAATCCGCAGACCAATGATAAAACTTCTTTCTTTGGGGCTCGTTTATTCCTTGCGCGCATGGAGTTTTCGAAACTAACGGGGAACATCCTCGAACTTATAAGACCTGGGCACTCGGTTGATACTAGAGAGCACTTGGTCGCGCAGCTAAGTGGGTGGTTTAATCGAACAAACAAGGTTAACTTCGCTTTCATCTGTTCAAAATATCCAATAACTGAGACATATTGCAGGTCCTAGACGATACCATGAATATCGAAAGACCGCTATCCACCCCCAATCAGCTCCGAGAAATGTCACTGGGTATCAATAGTGTCAAGTTTGAGTACTTACATGTTCTCATGGTTCTACAAAAGGGAGACACCATGCGTGCCGCTATTCGACTAGAGGCTGCCCGTGAGGCAATCTCTCTTTTACCCTCGATGGTGTCAAATTGGGTTTCTGTATACAACGGCATTATCTGGTATGTGAAAATAAATAAACTTTATTAACTATTCATAGATAACTAATTAGTAGTACGTAGGCATCTTCTTTACTTTCCTTTCATACCCTTTTTTATCGTCTTTGAGCACTTGGCGAAAAACCATACCTTGTTGAGCACAGCAACCATCGAACAGGATGTTAACCTACTATCAATTGCAGTCTCGTATTACTCAAGTATGCGCGATCAGTTGAGCCTGCTAGCGACACTCTGTGCCCGGCTTGAGCACATCGCCGCTACATTTCTGAGATTGGCTCGACAGCAAGTGGATCGTCGAGATGTGCTGGATCCGCAAAGCAGCCAAGGACTTTATGCGAGAGCACAGCCATCGTCAAGCCACGATGCGAGCAAGGAGATACAAGCTGGCGGCTCTTTTGCCGGCAACACCACGGGAACCTTTGACCAAATGGAAGCAGAACTTGGTGACGAGATTGGGGCAGACCTAGGCAGGTACCTGGAATGGCTGCCAGCAGACATAGTCCCTACACAAGTAGCACATTGTCAGGATGCGCAAGTTGAGGCGGATAAAGCTGCTCCCCAAGCCATGCCAGGAAACTCATCAGGCAAAGATCCGCGGGGTACTAAACGGCCTTTTGATATCATGTTTGATTGGTTTGCTTGGGATGTGTACTATGCAGAAAATGAGTCTGGCTAACGAAAGTTCAATGGGCCTTCTAATTAGTACTACTATTTGCGTGGCTGGGAAATCTCTAGGGTAGTCTTGAAAAGAGAATATAGTATTGTTGATTAACGTCAGGGAGCGCAAGGATTTCATTCCTTTCTTCGATATTCTCTAATATTGAGCACGTCGTGAGATCCTGTTTTTCACTAGTCTCTGAGCTATTGGGTTAATGAGGTTGAGTCGAGTCAGGAAGGTTGTCATCTAGTACTGTAGTGGGGAGCAAATTGGCCACTTGCTCTTCAGCCACGAGATGATGTCACACCACCAGCCAGGGTCGAACTGAGCACGCCAAGCAGTTTTGTTGATTACCCCAGGAGCTTATCCGAGCAGTATCAGATTGCTAAATTGTGTTTGCCACGATAACCTCATAGCAAATGGGGGAGACCGACTTGCTCAGACCTCTCTGGACCATTGGGGAAAAAAAGCCATTGACGAATCAGCGACATCGGATAGAGCTTTTAATCTTGCAATGATCTCCACTTATGGGCCGCTGATCGTTCTAGAAGCCCGGCAATTCCTGGGTTTAGAGTTCACCACGACCCCAGACCAAACCAAATTCTGCTAAAGCACCGCTTTATTCGTATGCTAGCCCCATTATCTTCCTCATTTGCAATTAGTGTTGAAGAAAGGACGAGGATAGACTGACTAGTCGTGAAAACTTCGAATTGCGCAATCGGAGGTCAAAACTTCAAATATCGTCGACTTTAAATGTCTTGGCGGGAGTCCCACCAACTACATACTTCTCAACAACTTCCTTGTTTTGTTTGCGATACACGATGGCGCCTAATCTCTCGGTTGATGATATCCAAAGTGCTCCGCCTGTGCAGGCATACGGAACAGATGATGAGAAGCCTGTCCTGAACCAGGGAGGCCATGGACCTACTCAGCGACGGCTTAAGGACTACCACATCACTTGGATTGGTCTATGCAGTGGAATCGGAACGGGTCTCTTCATCGGAACTGGATCTGCATATGCCTCTGCCGGACCCGCTGGGTTGCTGTTGGCGTACATCATTGTTGGCGCTGTGCTCTGGTGTGTGATGCAGAGTATCTCGGAGCTTGCAACGTTGGTGAGTCCACATTATAGCTTGCTAATTGTCCCATATTTGCACATGGCTGACTGTTCCTTCACTAGTTACCCACTGCTGGTTCATTCCCCCACTGGGCAACTCGCTTCATTGATCCTTCAGTCGGCTTCTCTCTTGCCATCTCCTACGGTTACTGCTATACCATTGCCATCGCGTCTGAATGCTCAGCAGCAGCAGTTCTCGTCAGCTACTGGACCGATATCACTCCTGCAGTCGTCATCACTACCAGTCTTGTTCTGATCCTTGGTATTAATTTGATGAATGTCAGATTCTTTGGCGAGACTGAAGTGGTCACTGGTGCCATCAAGGTTCTTTGCTTCATCGGTCTTGTCATTGTTGCTATTGTCATCACTGCTGGTGGTGGTCCTAGCCATGATTCCATTGGCTTCCGATATTGGAATAATCCTGGAGCCTGGGTCGACTACAATGGCATCACTGGCTCAACTGGCCATTTCCTCGGCTTCCTCTCAGCCTTTGTCAATGCATCCTTCTCCTTCGTCGGTGTTGAGACAGTTGTTATTACCGCTGCTGAGTCGGTAAACCCTCACAAAGCTATCCCCAAAGCCGCCAACCGCGTCACCTATCGCATTGGCTTCTTCTACATCCTCGGTGCATTCTTGATCGGCTTGATTGTTGATCCCAGAAACACCGATCTTGTTTCCGGCACTGGAAATGCTAACAGCTCGCCATGGGTCATTGCTATTCAAGCAGCCGGTATCAAGGTACTGCCGTCGATTGTCAATGCCTGTATCCTGATATCCGCCTGGTCTGCTGGAAACTCATACTGTTGGGTTGGGTCTCGTATCATTCTCGCCATGACAACTGATCGCCAACTTCCTCAATTCTTTGGTCGCACAACCAAGAACGGTGTCCCTTGGGTTGCAGTCATCACTGCCTGGCTTTTTGGCCCACTAGCATATCTGAGTAAGTCTCATCCGATTGATAGTTCTACTGAGTTCACGCCAACTAACCACCACTAGGTCTTGGAACTGGTGGTGCTGCCCAAGCTTTCTCATGGCTTCTGAATCTCAGCACTGTAGCAGGCCTCATCGCATGGTCAACTCTCTGCTTCTGCTACATCCGCTTCTATCGCGCTCTTAAGGTTCAAGGTATCAGCCGTGACACTCTTCCCTGGAAGGCACCTTGGATGCCTTACACGGCCTGGTTTGGAGGAATTGGATCCATCGTAATTACTCTCGTTGCTGGATTCCCTGTGTTCCTCAAGGGCAATTGGTCTACTGCAGACTTTGTTGCCTCTTACGTGGGAATTCCAATCTTCATTGTGCCCATTATTGGCTGGAAGCTTGTATACCGCACCAAGGTAAGTTCTCAAAACATGATAGCCACCAAATTTCTGAAAGGTTGCTGACAATTTCTTCTTATAGTTTGCCCGAGCCAAGGACATTGATGTGTGGTCTGGGCGTCTACCCGAGAGTGGTGTGGCAGGCGAAGAGTCCGAACAGCATGCGGTATAGCTTACAGAGCTTGCGGGTTTGTGATTCATAATTTGTGCTTTGTGAGGCAATATAGAATTTAGAGAACCTTCGATCAAACCGAAAACTGAATACAGATTCTATTCCTAAATGCAAATTCGTCCATCTAAGGGTGCTGCCCATCAGAGGTACAGAATGCTGAAATTAATACGAGCTCTGACTATAGTCCAATGCAACGCTAGAGACCTACTTTTTATAATCAGGCGACACTGATTATAACCCCTGTATTTTAGACAAGCATTGGCTGGCAATGCTGCGCCCCAAGTCTACGCCGCAGAGTTGGCCTTGGCGGATATCTATCAACAGTACTATGACCACCAATAACCCAAAAGGCTTTCCAAGTCCAATTGCAAGAAGGGCATCGAGAACCATCACTCTCACATCGGAAATGCCAGGTCTCAGAGTTGCGACAGCGTAAATATGCCAGCAATACTATCCCTTAACTGGCACAAGGATGCATGAAGGTACTACCAAGGATGAAGAGCCCAGCAGAATAGATAATATAAAAACACTCCTAAGCACAGTTAATTATTCCAAGATGCTACCTTTCCGCACTCCGGCGACAGTAGCCCCAATAAGCAATACGAACAGATGGGCGATATAAACCCACTTCATGTCAAAGAAATAGGATACTTTCTGAGCAAATGACTGAATACGCTCTCTCTGCGATAAGGATCGGATAAAATGAGGTCCTGGGGCCGCCCTGTTCTTGGACCCCAAATCCACATCACTGCATGCAACACAAACTTGACTAATAAAAGTCAATATATGGTATCTGGGGTTTCGGTTGATACTCGATAAGGTTTGGAGCCTTGTAGCTGTGCAGCGGAATTGGGGACGCCTCGTAATTCTCCAAATCCCAGGGGGTCAATCACTGCATAAGGACTAAACAGGGAGGGCGTTAGGCAGTATTCCGTGTGCTCACCTCTGATCAGCCGCGACATGGACTCACAAGGGGGAAAGTTGCCAAGAGTTTAGTGCCAATACTTCAACACATTACATCACCGCAATACTACAGACCAACATGTTTGGAACCGGACGAGACGCTGTGGTAGAGCAATGAGCTACGTCAGATATTCACGGAAACTGCAAAGTGATCCAACATCGCCCCCACTGCGAACAATCTAATCATATCATAGTCTTTTAAGGGACAAAGAGATGCAGGTTTCTGGCAATTCCAATTAGACAAAAGCTTATCCGGAGCTGCCATGAGTAAACGTGGCGATGGGCTACGTGTATCAATCGTCGAGATTCATGCGAGGCAACAGATTCCAGATTTGCGAAGCATGAAAAGAATTACCGGATGTATTGATGGTTGTCATCACACCTTGAGGGATGGAGAGCACCAAGCAAGAAATGACAATAAGAGTGAATGTGCGTGCCCCGTAGATAATGGGAGCTCCTGAAAGGGTCCGATGCTATCTGCTTTGATACAAACGGATCAGAAGCCCATAGAACCTGCAGCTGAGTGGAGGAAAGTAAGCTTATCAGCTATCATCCATGTCCACATCTGTAACTCGCCTCTACTCAATCGTAATGGCAGTAGTCTTGACCTGGAGGTACTCCATGATACCCTGGTATCCCGATTCCAGACCATTACCACTTTGCTTGAAGCCACCAAATGTCGCAAGCGGAATGGCCCACATGGCACCATTAACACCGACGGAGCCGGCTTCAAGCTCATGAGAGAGTCTCAAAGCTCGAGAGAGAGATTCGGTCCAGATGTACCCTTTCAATGCGTTAGTAAAGAATTACTTACGGTATAGGAATAGGTAGTACTCACCAGCAAGCCCATACTCGGTATCATTGGCCATGTGAAGAGCTTCTTCCTCTGTATCAAAGGTCATGACAGTTAAGTCCGGCCCAAAGATTTCCTCGCGCAGAATTCTAGCATCTGGCTGGGGATCAGTGAAGATAGTCGGGGCAATGAAATAGCCCTCGTCGCCAACACGATGCCCACCAATTGCAAGGTCAGCTTCTTTCTTCCCAGACTCAATAAAAGTCATAACCCGATCAAATTGAAGTTTATCCGCTACGGGTCCCATGAAGGTCGTTTCATCCTTGGTGCTTGCTCCCAAGGAAGAAGTCATTTCAGCATAACGCGACTTGAGAGACTCAAGGAACGAGTTT
The DNA here is from genome assembly GCA_014822085.1 of Fusarium stilboides. NCBI lineage: Eukaryota > Fungi > Ascomycota > Sordariomycetes > Hypocreales > Nectriaceae > Fusarium > Fusarium stilboides. The sequence continues at coordinate 106,028 of JAASAY010000425.1, read as the reverse complement.
GCCACATCTCTCTGTACGTAAACCCTGCTGCCTGCAGCGCAAACTTGAGCAGAGTTGAAAAGAAACAAGGTAGTGCAGCTGAGAACACATCAGCTTGTGTATCATCGAGGAAGTATTATGGCAATAGTGAGTGAACTTACAACTCAACCGCCTTTTCTATGTTGGCGTCATTGAACACCAGAACAGGGGATTTCCCACCAAGTTCAAGGGCTACTTTCTTCAGATTCGACTTAAATGCCGCTTCCTGAAGGTTTCTTCCGGTGAACGCAGATCCAGTGAAAGAAATCATACGGATCTTCATGTGCGATGCCAACAGGGAACCGGTCTCTCCTCCGCCGTTGAGTAGATTAATGACGCCTGGTGGAAATCCAGCACTCTTAATGAGATGCCCGATCTGAATTATACCCAAAGGTGACTTCTCAGACATCTTGTAAACGACCTGCAGCCTGTTAGTTCTGTACATGTATCAGGTTATGACATCCGTACCGTGTTTCCTGCAGCAACAGCAGGCGCTGTCTTCAAACCAAATTGTCTATGTTTCTAGTCAGAATCTGTCTCAAACAGATTACATCTTGAACACGACATGACTTACACAGCAGATCCGTTCCATGCACTTATGCCAGCAACGACACCAAACGGATGATGACTAACAATCTTGTAGATGCCATCATCAGCAGGAAACTGCTCGCCTCGAATTTTATCGGTCCACCCAGCGTAGTCTGAAAAGTTATTTTAGACCAGTTGATGATACCTCATCATGACTTAAAGGGGGCCTTACAACGAAAGAGTGAGATCAGCATGTCTGTCACTCGCAGAGCGAGGCTAATGGGCTGACCCATAGCGACCGTTTCGAGCTCTGCTAGGTCCTTCGCTTTGGCCTCGATTAGATCGGCCAGTTTGAACATACATTCTGCTCGTTGGATAGCTGTGAACTTTCGCCATGGGCCAGCAGTGAATGCAGCCTGAGCTGCGTCTACGGCTACATCGACGTCTTGTTGACCGGCGACATGGACATCAGATGATATTAAGGTGTCATCGGCGGGATCGCGAACGGTGAGTCTCTGGTCACTCTTGGAGTCGACGTACTTGACGATCAGAGTCAGTTACCATGATATGGCTGTGCGACGCATGAGGTATATGTGCGACGCATGAGGTATATGTGCGACTCACCTCATTGTTGATGAAAAGCTGGGTCTCGAAGGTTGTCATGTTTGCGAATTGAATGCTATTGAAGATGGGATGTATGGAATGATGTTGACGTATGAGAAGGCTAGAGGAAGGTTTTTATCTTGTTGCGAAAGTCCGATCCTTGACGAAGTGGAATTGAGTGTTTGTTCAATTTCGTGGTGGGATCAGTTTTGTACGCATGTCGGACTTTTGCGCGTGGATGTGGTGGCGAGTGGAGATGGGAAAAGTCCACGATTTCGGATTCATTTCGCCATTCAACCTCCAATTCGGACTTGACAGGCTGGGCGGACGAAACCCTGACACAGATAGCCTTAGAAGATTGCTATCCTTGGGAAATTTTATATTGAGAATATTTACCGATGTTTGCCCACTACACGACTTGTATTCTTTGATGCTTGAACAAGCGGCTTGAATATCCTCGCAACATTCGCAATCAACTTGAGTAGTTGTGTTTGACTATGGGCTGGACTGTAATGTATTTCATTGCATTTTTGGCTTTTTTTCAGCTATCAAATCCGCGGCTTGATGCAGGAGTACTTCTCACAGAAACGAGGTTTGCCGTCTCATCTACACCCAAATACCTGTGAATATATCAGCATGACAAACAAATCGGAAAATACGTCTTAACATACGCGCTCAGGAGTATTTCAGCAAAACCATCGACGTCCTCTCCTCTGCCGTTTTCCAGAAAATTCGCAAGGCAGTAGTTACTGATGACAAACCGAGGCTTGTCTTTCCACATGCGCTCGAAGTCACTGGCTGAGGCGGCTTCCCATAAATGATGAGATAACGTCCAGCGATGAATATGAGCCCATGCACCGGGATCATCTGCTAGTTGGTCAGTCCAAAATCTAGCTATATGGCAACAGAAGTAGCAACGAAAAGACTGACTGGCCCCGCTCGGATCATTCATGACTTGGTATATGGTGATGAATGTATAACCCAACACAATTGTTCTCCGTACCGACTCAGCAAATATCCATTGCTAGTAAATAAACCACTGTCAGAATACCCTCCAGGCTTGTAGTCGTGATAATACTCACATGCCACTCGGGTGCCGTTGTCTTCGTAAAGATGCTTGGTTCTGTCACACTCTCCAGATTATCCCGAACCTTGCATAAATTATCCAACCATTTTGCTAATAAGATGGAGTCCTTCTCGCTTCGAGATCGCAAGATGATATCCCCATCCAATAATCTCATGATCTGATACACGAAGAGTGCCTGGGTACGAGCAAGACTCTGAATCGGCGTCACTTCTACACGACTCACTTCAGTGTCGATAAGATCAAGTGCACGCTCATGTAAAGCTTGCATAACCATTGGCATGTTGTTTTTGTTTCGATTTACGTAAAAGGTGGCTGTCATAAAGGACAATAAAATGCAAGATGGGGTTTGGTCTCTGTAAAGGTATTGGTGTAGAAATGGCGTTTTGTTGTGAGTGGCGATGTCGCTTATAAAACCCTCAAAGCGCTTGACTAGGTAGTGTAGTGGCTGTTTGGGGTCGTATGAGTGCCACGACTGAACATTACGCTGGTATTGGTGGTTAACAATAATCCATTCGAAGAATGGAGAAGTGCCAACGTAGCAAGGTGTGGGAGACAGTTAGAGTACTTACACAGAATGGGGCCATTGCCCTGTAGGTTGCCAGACATTCCTCATCTACCGGGTCTCCCAAAACCTCAGACTCAGAGCTGCCATGGCTCGATGTGGTATGGCGGTCTTGTGCTTCTAAACTGTTGTTGACCATTTGAGGATCGATAGGGAAATCTCGGTCGTCAACCACTACATCGGCTGTGCCATGATTGGTATGCCGGGTATCGGCGGGAGTACTTAGTAAATCTTGCAGTGGCAGATCTATGGACAGATCCACGAGCATGTCGTAGTCAAGGGTCATACCAGGGGTAAATGGAATGTAATCGGAGTTGCCTAAGCCTGTCTGCTCCGCAGAGGGACCCTATGAAGTATGTTGACTGAGGGCCCGTCTAGTCCTGTTGGCCTTTGTTTTGCCATAGTTGCAAGGCAGGTGCTTCTCTGCACATCTGGAGCAGATAGGCGTGCGGCGATCACACCGTCTTTTAACCCGAACGCAACTGTCGCAGTTCTTCTGTCTCGACGCTGCAAGACCAGGCGAAGCTAACGCCGTAGGCATTGCTTTCAAGGTTAGCGGTTGTATAATGGGGGTTGAGACTGTATCTGGCGGAGATGCTGGTGGTGGAGTTTGGAGATGAATTGACCGCTACACAAATTCCACGTGGCGAAAAACTGGCGGAAATGCCAAGTACTAGAAGTCCACCAAAGTCCGCCAAAGTCCGCTTCCTTTCTCACATAACGTTATTGGTGATATTAGAGGCAAGGATCAATTAACTCAATTACTAATCGTTTAGAATGGTATGATCTTTAGTTTCAATTCATTTATCTCTGCAAAGTACACGTCAAGATAAATGAAGCAGATGTGTCCTGTTAACAAGATAGTTAGCGATCTCAAATGCTACTCCGATGCATTATGGGGACTAGAAATTACTCACCAGTCCTCCAAAGGCACCCGTTCCTCAAGCATCCTTGCGGCATGCAAAGCCTGATTTAGACTGAACTTCTTCGCGAGCGCCTTAAGTCTATCGATGATATATAGCCTCGCTGCTGGAGGACATACCTCAGAACTCGCAGCGGTCACCAAGGGCCATACAAGAGATCGCGCGGCGGGGCTGAAGGGTAGCTCTAGCAACTCAATTGAGTATGGAACGCTGGCTAGCATATCATCGATTATATCACTAGCTTGTAGTGCAGCGCGTATAGGCATCTGGTCCCAGACTTCATGCAGCGGGTCGTCTTCTTCCGGTTGATCGAGGGTGACTCCTTGTAAGCTATGATCAAATGCACAAAAGATCCATTCCTTCATCATCAGGCGAATCAGCCATAAAGTGTTGTATATGCGCGCCGACTGCTGCGATTGATACTTGTGCATGATGCCTTTATAAGTGCAGACCTTAACGCCAGATTCGATGCTCTTGTAGTCATCAGTCAAGACATTTATGACTTGATATGGGGCACCTTTATGAAGCTTGTCGAGCATCTTTGCTCCAAGCGCATCAAGGTCTAATGCTTCCCTTACAACCTGGGTTGCAAGCATGCCCCGTGAATTTACACGCATGCTTGCAAATCGAGTGAGGAAGCTGATTATGTGAATTCTGTTGTTATCGAGCCCCGAGGCACCAGAGATGGCATACTCTTGGAGACGAAGGAAATCATCAGGAACTGCGAGTTCCTGCATGACGCAATTGGTTAGAACATTAACACTGGCGTGGTGGAATAGTTGTCGCCCGACTTCGGTCTCAAACTGCTTTGTCCCTCTCAAGATCAAAAGTCTTGATGATCCTTGGACATGTAATGCCCATTCCTGTGGAGACCGTCGACCTTCAAAGACCAGAGCCTCAAAAGACGAGAGTAGCAGCACACGGAGGAGAGTCTTGTCGAGTGCCACGGCTTGAGGGTCGCTTAAATCGTTATTAGTCTGGGCCAGAGCTTTGGAGTATTGAAGTCTTGCTGTTCGCATCAAGTCGTTGCTTCGATGCTCGGTCGCCAATGAAGCTAGCGCTGGGGCATACATGGCCTGCACTATGTCTTCATCTTTTGCAAGGGCTGATATATGTAGCGGTAGGTATTGGAATAAGCCAGCTTGTGAAAAGACATTTAAAAAATATCCCAGAGCAAGTTGCTCGGGGGGGTATGATATGCCCAAGCACACATTCTCGGCATTGTCTTGCCGATGGTTTTGCTGAGGCTGTCTGAACTTATGCGACGAATGGTCAGTTTTTGATGACTGTTTCTCAATTATTCCCTTGCGACGCTGTTCTTTTAACACCACCGCAGATGTTTGATCCTTGATTGATACGGCTTGGGTGTCACGGTACCCGTAGCAACGAATGCCCATTCGCATGCAAGTGGAGCATTGTGGCTGCTTTACATCACACTGCCATGTCGCGAATGATTAGCTGCGGTGTCCCATGGAGCAAAAGAAGAAACCTGTGCTTTAACTGCATCGTACCTTTCTCCGTTTGTCGCGGCAGGGTTTACAAGCTTGTGACAGTTTCCCTGAGAAGACCATCGATTATGGTCTGGATCGATATGCTTGATGAAAAGTCGGTTTCTGGTCTTGGCGGTGAATCTGGTGCCAATTCTCAACCTCAACTTGGGGTTGGATCCTTCGAAGTGATGATGGGACAAGTTGTTTGTAGTCGAGTGAGGCAATCGCTGGTCGAATTGTAGAATAGAAAAGGGAAATGGTTTCGATGAGATTATCTTCAAGTTGTCGTCAGCTGTCAGCCCTATAATCAGCCATGGCAATAGTGGATCGTGATTGGATAACTTCTTTGTACTAGCGTCGAAAGGATTACCCAGAAAGGAAAAGCTTTCAGATCTCGGCGCCATCGGCACGGCACTTCCGTGTTCCTAAGGAGGCAGCCCGTGCCAGCTTGGGGAAGATATCGCAGAATTGGCTACGTGTCTCATCATTTCATCAGATTTCCAATAAGAATTATTGTGTATTGGAGCCTCCCCAGCGACAAATGACAAAGGATACACTCGACAGGCGTCACTGATCTACCACAACCAACTAAACAGAACGCAAAACGACATCGCAGAATGACTCAATTTTAATTACTGGGAAAGCTTACTAGCGTTTATACAACCTTCGCCCCAAAAAGAACCCAATTCCCGTCCTGTTTCAAGTTTAAATCGCCCCAAGTAAATAATACATACGAGACCATAACTTGCCTTAGCATTCTTGATCATCCCTAGCCCTCTCACCGGCAAAGACATCTTCAAGCCAGTCCAAAGCAACTTGGTTCATCTGCACATAGGCCCCAACCTGACAATGCTCACCAGCGCCTTGAATGTTCTCAAAGAGGTGATATGTCGCCCGGTCGCCAAGCTGTTTAGCCAATTCTTTTGCCTGCCCAGGGAAGAACATATCGTTTTGGCCGTCTCCAATAAAAACAGGCGCTTTGATCTTGTTCACAATTCCTTTCATCGTATAAGCCTGCGATTTCTTCAAGAACTCATATGCAGACTCCGTCTTGAACGACCATTTGCCCTGATCGATCCCCCAGCGTATGGTAGATGGGGCTTGGGGATCATTTTGTACTTCCGATATTTCCTTGTCAATCTCTTCTTTCTTGCCAGCTTTGAAAAGTTTGACGATGCTAGGGCCGTATTGCTTGAAGATAGCCTGACCAAAATCGTAAACCCCATCAAGAGCTATCACAGCAGCGAGACGATGCTCAAAGGCCGCGGCTCTGGGAGCAAGAAATCCGCCAAAGGAGAAGCCCATTAATGCAATCTTGTTGCCATCTACATCATCGCGTGACAGGGCATAGTCAACTACTGGTGTAACAACTCTTTCCCAGTTAGGAATGAACCCTAGGCCTTGATACCGACGGACCGTAGGCTGCCCTGGCCCTTCATAGACAAACGCATTCATACCACGCTGGAGAAGAGCTTCTCCCATTGTGTGGTACAAATCCTCCATGGATCCATCGTAACCAGTGCCTAGAATGACAGTTGGGCGTCGGCCAGGCTTGTCTGTCTTGTAGAAGATGGCAGGGACGGTGAAGTTGTCAGCGCGCAACTCGACGCGCTCTCCGCGGATGGGAAGCAGTTTGATCGCCTTATCAAATGAGTCTGCTTGTTGTCTCCACAAGGAGTTGATTCTGGAGTCGCTCCAATTTCCGTGCAAGAATGCATCTGCGGAGCGATAGTAGGTTGCTGCCCGAAACAGAGCATTTCGCGCCGACACGGGGTGTTTTTCGGAGTTAATGCTTTTTGCTTGTGAATGGACTCGGTTTGCGAGATCGTAGAATGCCTGGTAGTAGCTTTCAAAGTCGCCTGTTTTGATTTGACTTGCTGCAACGAGCACCTCTCCAATGTCGGAACCCTGATATGGACTGTTGGCTAGATTGACCAAGACGTTGAAGTGAAAGTCAACATCTGGAACAATCTGGACCATGGTCGTATTGAGTGAAGCATGTTTGGCTTTGTGTTTGTTGGTTGGTGGGAGTGCGTGCACTGAGATCTAGGTCACTTAGGATCAGCAAGTTGCCAAAACAGCAGATTGTAGGCGTATGACTTACATAGCTCGAGCTTGCTAACATGGCAGCCAGAATTGAGAGGTAGAATCTCATATTGATAGATTTGGGGGTAGCTGTTGTGACGGATGTGTTTGTAGCAGAATTGAATAGTATTGGATAGAATCAGCAAGGGAAACAGACAGCTTATATAGCAGAGGCCTCGGACTGCAGTGATTGATGTAGTTTATAAACCTAAAAATCCACTACCACAATCATTAATGCCTAATACATCGAAGCTGGTACTGACAATTGGCTCCATCAAATTCGAGAGCTTCGCCACATCTCGAATAGCCTACCCGTTATGGGGGGCTTTTCGACGAGATGTACCAAAATAGACAGGTCCTTAAACTGACGCGTAGAGCACTAACTCTACCGAGAGATCAATTCGACGGCTAACCACTATGTGTTGTCAGCACGTTAGGCCCCTACGGGCCAACAATTTAGTATAGCTATAATAACTTGCCGACTGACGGAATAAAACCTTCTTTTAACTTTTCCTCACTCGGCTAAGCGGCGCACTTGCGCCACATAACGGTGAATCGTGGCTTACTCCATGGCTCTCGTCCTCAATCGGTAGCAATAGTGTCGAGATGCTCCACTTCATTAAGTTAGATCAAGGCAGTTATGTATTACGAAGTGTCTTAGCGTCTCGTAAAGGCTCTTATGGATCTATGCGACAAGCAGCATAGCTGGCGGATCATTAAGTTGGTGGCACTACGGAAGACTTTGGGATATCAGAAGGCGTATCACGTGATGCAGAAATAGCAATTCCATTCAAGTCAATTCTACCAATGTTGACCGATCGTATGGCTTATGGTCCAGTACCTCAGGCTAGGGAAAGTGCACAGTTTAGTGAAAATTCAAGAGTTGCTAGAAGCTGGGAGAAGTTCGAACATACCTGCGTCACATCAAAATTGGACAAGAGCTTAGGATGAAAAGATTTTGAATAAAAGCATCCCGACACCTGGAAGCGCAAATTAATCAGTATCAACAAGACTTTACATCAGTGACACGGCGAGAGGATGAAGATGCTGGCTGTTGGTGCGCAAGGTAGATGTCAAGAAAAGGGTCGGGCCTCTAGGGTACGTGAACACCAAGGTATATTACAACATCCCTTCGTAGAAGGACTGGATTGTTGATCATTCTTAAGCAAGTGATGAGTATAGCCCACTGCTACTACCACTTTCGTCTCATCTTGTGTAGAAAATGAAGGCGTCCGGTTAATTCTTCCTCTGGTAACTTTGGGAAGACAACTTGAGTCCTTCAAAGAGGTCTAAGCTTCCGAATTTGGGTGATGCTGCAAGGATGTATGATAGCTCATCTCCTACTACTAGCACTTCGGAGGCCCTGGGGGCTATCCTTCCCTGCATCGATAGATCGAGAAAGAGTAGGACAATGCTGGATTTCTAGAATGCAACTTACGACATTTGGACGTGGCAATAGTTTGCAAACATACGTCACCCATTTCGGCGCTCGAAGACTTGAACCGTTGCAGGCTAAGTGGAGAAGTGACTCTTAACACGAATAACCGTAAATGGTCACGTCGGGACCGAACTTGCAATTTGACGCCCGGGCATCTCCAAGACCCAAGATTCTTCTTTAATTCTCGGATATCGACATCAGACACCAAGTATTCTTGATGCAGGTCATGAATGTTCCTTTCGTGTAACGGTGATCTATTATAGAACCTCAGATCAGAGGGGTTTTCAGCTAGCTACCTATATGACATTACGCGACCGTTAACAGTGCCTGCAGGTTCCTTTCATCTAATCATCTTTCTTTACAAGCGAGCCTGCCAGTACTTTCTTCAGAGGTGAAAATCGCATTCCAGCCAGCATAGGTGGAGGACACTAATATCTCTATGCTAAAGACTGCAAAACTATGGCATTGGGAAGATAATTTGGAATAAAGGGCAAGGGCGACGGCCCGACCTCGCAAGTCGCCAAGAACACGAGTATTATTGGCTTGCATAAATGCCGAGCAGCTGACTGCATAGATCGGCGTAAGGATTCAGACCCCTGATATCCGATCTCCACTTCACTCGATCCATCTTGTTTAATGTTTAGGCAACCATTAATTAATCTGGGGATCAGAACAAGGTTAATTAGATTGCGTTCAGATCGATGTTCGCGGTAGGATACCTACAAGTGGACAAAGGTCTCTCGGTATGCAATGACATGGATAGGACACAGGTAGTCACTTGGTCGAGTCAATCGAGCACATCACTGCCCACTGCTTGAGTAATATTCCAAGTGCGATTCCATTGCGTCAAGAAAATAAACATGAGACCAGTTTGGCTGGGGACGTTCCTTGGCTTGGCTGGGATGGGGTCTGTTTTCCCCACGGGGCGCAATTATGTAGCATCCCTTGCATCCTTCAGCTCTAACTGAGTTAGCCTTACCTTAGCCTTGCCTTGAACTGGGGTGGATCGACATTACCATGCGGGACATAGCCTCAACGGATAAGTCTTTTTCCTACCTACTATGCCAAGTTATAATTCTAGCTGCGGGCGACTAGTGCACGGCCTCATGCTATAATAGTTCACTCCACAAAATACAGACGATGATACAAGCCAAGGAAGACTTGTACGTCATGCTATTCCTACGAAGTGTTGATCCCTCAGGCAACTCTTTTTTATGCTTGTCACCGAGTATGATCGACACAGTATCTCAAATACATACTAGATTTTAGGGACGTTGAATAGTATAAATATATCACGTTGAAACCAGGAAAATATTCTTCTGCATCATCAATCCTTACTCGCAACACACTCAAACATCATCAATCAAACTATCTAATACTCCAAACTTCACAATGTACTCTATCCTTCGCGCCGCTACCTTGATGGCCTTGGTTGGCTACTCCCAAGCTGATTTCGCAGTTGGTACTTCTGCCAGTCAAAGTATGCACCACCCATCTACTTGATAACTTGCGAATACATACTGACTGTAGAAGTGGGAATTGGAGAGATCGTTCCTGATACTGGCGGCGATATTTACAACACCGATGATGTCGCTGTATCATACCCTGGCGGCTGCCTTGACAACGTCCAGCAATTCGAGGTACGTTGAACACTTACTAGTAACCTTCCGCAGCTAATTTGTTGTAGTGTGTTTCGGAGAGATGTCTAATTGAGGGATTCTTCGAGATCCGTGGCAAGAAGACAGAAGACCAGTACGGCTTCAACTGGAATGGTGAGGGTTGGGAGTTCTCTCAGAACAGCGAGACTTTGGGCTTTTGCACCAAGAACACTGATGAGGGTTGCACTAAGACAGGTGTTAACTACTCACTTGGATTCTTTTCCCATATGCTTTGCACCGGTTCTATCAACCCTGGCATGTAAATAGTTGAATCTTTTCTCGTGTACACATTTTCTCAGTTCTATATATAAGATCTTTATACTCTTTATATCCAATACATCCACCAGTAAGATATCCATTAAATCGCCGGATGCAACAGAAGCCCAACACCGCGAGACTCGGCCAAGGTTTCAATACTGGTGACATCCGTAGTTTTCGGATCATCGACGAATGTTTCTGAAAAGTCGAGGGTTCTCAGGTTGCTGAACCTCCCTTGTGGGCCGCATTCCTCGAGTAGCTCTATGAAGCCTTCAAGGTATGGTTCGACACACCCATCATTGCTCATCCAGGTGTTGATAATATCAAGACAATGTGGCTTGAGGTTTTCGATAGATTTGGGTAGCCGACCGAGCACAATTTTGTAGTCCGCTGTACCTCCTGGCGATGCATGCTCAAACAGGTCGACCATATAAACGCTAAGAACTTCTCAATTGACAGCAATGTCGATATACGTCCTCCACCACAGGGTGCCAGTTCGGAATTGGCGTCCATGATCCATACATGCCGTATTTGATGCCATCAAATATCAGGTCCAGTTCTTCCAGCGACGTTGCATGTTGTGTAAGGACCTGGGCCATTGCATTGTGGTCCAGTGGCGCGTCTTGGTTGAACTCGTAATTGTAACCCAAATGAAGTACTAATTTTCTTAATTGCCTGCATGCGGAGATGAAATCCAAGATCCCAGTGGAGACTTCCAGTTGTGTAAGAGCAATCTCCTTCACTCTTGAAGTGCCAACCGGTAAAGGCAGAGTATAATTTTCTCTTACGACAGATGAAGGAACCGGGCCCTCACGCCATTCACCTAAGGACGAATAGTAGATGTCACCTGAATAATCATTGCAAGGTCCGTACGTAGTGAATGTCGTGATCTTTGGCTGGTGAAAAAATACCATCGCATAACGCATATCGATCTTATGCTCTGTGTGTCAATGTTGAAATACAACATGACGCACCTCACCTAGAGGTAGGTACTCCGCTCGCTCTGCGTTGTTATCATTCAATCGACAAAAAGCCTGCTTCACAAAGAGCAAAACCATGAAATTTTCGTCATCTTTTAAGCAAAAGGTTGTGGTCGTTATGTCCAGGTAAGATAATCTTGTCGCCCACGTCAATATCAGCACCGCGATAGCGTCCTTACACCCTTGGCGAATCTGGTCGCACAAAGCAGTTAACTTGTTCGCTGGTAGAGTCACGTCTAGTGCCGCAGCTTCTGCGAGGCCTGCGAGGTTTTCGGGGTCTAACTCCGCAAGAGCTGGATCATATTCATGAAAAGGTCGAATATATTCAAATGTCAGACTCTTTACTTGACTCCTTAGCTCTGGATGTCGCAGGAGATGCAGAGCTAACCGCTCGATTGGTGGCTCTGGGGCATATTCGCTATTGCTCCATTGACGCCCGAGCAGAGGGAAGACGATTTTGTTGAAACGCCGGTTGGTGAGACTGATACTTTGCAGCGATCCATGGCTGACATCAGAGACAAAAATCAAGACCTTTTCAATTGACTCATTTGGAAGATCTGTTAACAATGCCATAGTGACAAAGAAAAGTGACGTAGATGAAAATAAAGTAATCATAGATTGGAATAAAACAAGGAACTTGACTATATTACTCGGAGTATTGCCGCCTAAACCTCGGCGTATACACCTAACCTGTTTATTGTACCCGATGAAAGTATAGAAATCCACTTTAGCACTTTTTGCTGTAAAATATTCCTCAATCATCCCATAGCCACCGCATACGCCATCATGCCAGCGCCAACAGGAGCCAGCATAGTGGCAAAGTTCATGGCCGCCCCATTTGTGCTTTCTTCGTCGTTTTGAGAACCTACTTTATGTCAGGATTACAGAGCAATCGTTAATGAGTTATTCGACTCACCACTGTCCGTAGACGTCGCATCGTCAGTAGTACTAGTAGCAGTGGCTGGAGCGTCACTGCCGCTTCTAAGATACTTGGAACTGGCACTGGATACGAGGTCGTTGTAGTCAGATGCAGTCACGGGGATACTGGCTGAGCAGTCCGGCGTGGCTTCAGCAGCTCGAGGTTTGATCGTGGCAGAGCCATGACAGATTGGCCAGCCTTTGCAACGACTGATGGTCAGTTGACCTCCCACGCAACAGTAGTTGTCGGTAGTGCCGCCTCCATGTCCTTCGATGACACCTGGGCACCAGTATCCAGCTGCGGATGTGACGAGGCAGAGTATGCCGACGGTGGTAGAGTACCGCATCTTGGAATAAGAGGTTGACAGGAAATGATAGATAGGGCGAGATTGAGACTAAGAGGTTAACGATGTAAGGCAAAGTCTAAATATTATGGTGAAGTATTTCTCGGTATAAACAGCAGTCCAAAAGTCATTGACTGACTGATTTGACTTGACTTGTGTAGGTAGCTCCCTCCCTGTCAAGGTAAAACCCAAGACCTCATAAACTCTTCTCAATGGAGCTTTTTGTCGATCCATCTGCCGATGACCCGAGTAAGCATAACTGCAGGACCAACCATGGTACAATGTCCAACTATTCATTCCATCGTGTCCCTTGGCCAGCTACTGCATGTCGTCTATCACGGTGTTGTCTAACAAAAGTGCCATAAAGCAAGTCCGACTATGACGTTTCTATTACTCCACAAGTACGCACTTGAGGCATATAAATCGCCGGATAGGGCTCTTTTACTTACATCAATTTTTCAGCCGTGTTTTAAATGCATGAGGCTATTGTGGTGGCTTCATATGATGGATGCGAAATTACCCTTTTCGGCAAGATAACGCTACGCTAACTACATCGGTATCGTGCACAGTAAGCACTATCCATCCATGTATCGGCTGTTACGGCACCAAGTTGTCTGAGAAACTATTATCACATTGATGCATTAGGCTATCTGTTCCAGTTTGACTCAGACCCATGCGGGTCTGCACCTACATATACAAGCAGCAAGCAATAAATTTCCTTCAATCTATCCTCATTACCAGAAGACTGCCCGTACCTTCATCTAACAATCAATACTTTTGGCAGCAGCAGCTCTGTTTTTGCTATTTTCAACTACAGCTTCAGAAACAATCATGATTTGTACAATGGTGGGAGACGAGTCCTCCTGGTCCAAATCCGTCGAGTTCACATTGGTTGTTCACACTTCGGTCGCTCAGCCAGGTCTCACCTTGATCCATTACCTCGGATCTCCATTAGAGGGTCCTCCCGTCTTCTCTTCGACTACACAGCCCGTTGACCCAAATACAACACTCTTCCAGGGACCTCCTAACCCGAGTAACATACTCGGCACTGCATCACTTGGGACTTCAAACACTTTCATGCATCGCGGTAACCCAGGGACACTGGAGAAGATCTCTCTTAGCAAAAGTTGCAATGTCAGCTGTCCCCTGGGGACATTCAAATGGGTGGCCGATATGGATGGGAATGGACATACGCGTTGGCTCTTTAAGGATGCATCGGGTCATAAATTAGCATATCTTGGTAACGGAAAGTCCAGAGACGGGATTGCGAAAGATGATAAGAAACTTGAGTTGTGTTTCAAGGGAAATGATAACTTGGTTGAGTTGGTCGTACTGACGACATTGATGGTTGTACCTCTGGAAAAGACCAACCGAAAGGATGAGGCCAAGGTAGCCATTGGGGCTATGCACTTGATCAGTGCTGTTTTGGGATCATAGTCTCTCAGACAATTTATGAATAGTTTTCTCGGCTACTTTCGTTTTATACATGTCATATTTTTGTCGCATTCAATTTCTCTACCCATATTCGAATCAATAACCCAAAGTCCTACAAGAGCGAGTTCTCTTCGCACAAAGCCATGACTTTATCTGATGCCAACTGTCGAAGCGGCGCCGCTCGCAGGGTCGACTGCGACGGAAGATAGGTACGCCCCGTCATAATGCGAGCAGTGTGAAGGATGTAACTCTCAAGAGGTTTATCCTCAGTAGGTAGCCTCTTTCGAAACTTGTCTTGTTCCCGGAAGCAATCGAGAAGATGCGCTCTTTCGTTCTCGTTGGCCCCCTCATACGTCAGGATTAAAGAGCTGACAAATAATAACTCAGCAAGAAGCCCAACCCGTCGCTGAAATGGATAGCACATCCAGACATGGCGGCAGGCGGTCTTGTACTCAGCATCCAGCTCAGCATTTGGTTTGCCAAGTAGATTACTTGTTTCGTAAAGAATGCGATTCAGGACAATGCTACAGACATAATAGTCCGTGAAGCATCTTTGTGCAAATAGAGCTGAGAAGTCATATTCTTGCTCGGTCATCCATTTCGAATTATTGATGATTTTGATGTGACCCAGCTCGCCGAATTTTATGATCAGCTCTTCACCCATAGATCGCAACTCGGTGAGTCTCGCAGTTAACTGATTGTGAAGAGTCAATGCTTTAGCATGAGAATCATCTGTTAGTACACTGTTCAGCAGTTCATGGAGTTTCTGACATAGTATGGGCCATTGGTCCATGAATCGTTCAGTCTATACGCACTGCGCTGTTCATAGCTCATTAGACTGGACGATGACAGAGCCTGGTCGAGAAATGACTGCCACTCATGGTTATGGTAAAAGTTGTCGTCGCCCACAGCTAGGCAATGGTTTTGCTGTGCGATATCCTTAGCAAGGCCTAATTTGATGCAGAGTAATTCAACATACCACGACACTCTGGCTCTCCAACGCTAAGCACACATGGAGCTCATCAGTCAGATCAGGGGGCCCTTTTCTAGCAAGAATACTGTAGACTCCACGCGCGTGTATGCAGCGATGATAGCTCCTATCCGTATCAAACAGAACTTCGAACCTTTCCAAAAGCATAGTAGCCGCAAGGGTCTCGCATGTAGCGAATTTGGTAGGGTGCTCAACGGCGCGTCGCAGACTTCGGATCGCTTTGGCATAGACTTTCACGTCAACGAGCCCATCGACAGTTTTGCCTCTTCTAAAGTGTGACCACGTGGAGGAAAACAGAGCCAGCACGTCACGAAGTGCAGAGCTCTCTCCAACTCGACAAGGAAGTAGTGGCGAATAACCAACGGTTTTGAGGAGGTCCATCACAGGGTCAATCTCAAATTGGGCTACCCAGCTAGCAGAGACACGATCTGCTGTAGTGGTAGGTGCAGATCGTGGCGGAGGAACAAGACGCAGTAGGCCGTACGTCCCACCGTCGGGTTCTCTGCGAGAGCTGACATGAACCATAGAGCCCCATTGGGTCGTTGATGAAGTCTCTGGTTGTGATGGTCGCTGAAGAGCATCTTCTGTCGGTGTCACATCATGACGACCGTTGTGAACAAACTTCATGGAGGTGGGTGGTCCAGAACAAGATACGCCAGCCAGTTCACAAGGTGTACAGGTTGGCCATCTTTCATCACACTAAGATAACATCAGCACTGCCCAGTTTCGTGTGTGTCGGTATGCAAGACACACCTTAGTTCTTCGTTGTTTACACCGTTGGCAACGTTTTGTCCTTGGAATGCCTGGCATGGTGATGCTCTAGATGTTGGAGGTTTTTGCCAAAAATGACAAGATGAAGCGTTGAACTGAACAAATTTCCAATTATATCATAGGGCTGAATGTTGGATGAGGCGGGGTCCGCATGCTTACTACCGTACGTCATGTCGTGGTCAAAGGCATCGCGCCATCTAACTTGAATAGGCAATCAAGCGTTCATCGGTGCAGAACGCTTTGGTCTTTTTGATTGACTGGTCTCCTGGTTAGCTAATCCGATAAGCCGCAATTCTACTCCCGGCGAATAGGGAATCCAAACTTAGAGGTATCCCACACATTTTGGATCACTGGCGCTGAGTGGCTTTTTGGGAACCAAGGCAGCAATAATGCAGAGATGGGATCAGACCAATACCTAGAAATTATGCGCTTTTCTAAGTGAATCAATAGGCTCACTGTAAAGTGTTACAACCAGAAAGACCAGATGGTCTAAGAACCTCCCGAGGTACTTGTGTCACGAAGGTGTATTATAAACAATCCGTTGAGGCAAGAGTTGGTCTAAGGTCTTATCAACACTTGAGAAGATAATCTTAAATTCGTCCTTTCATTTATTTGTACTTTGTCAATTAGATCTATCGTCCTGTCTGAGGAGCGTTCTTCTGTCTCCGGATGTCTCCTGGTCGTGCGGTTCACGGCGATTCAGTCGCTATGACTCCGAATTACGTTATTACCTTTCCGTCAGTCATTTAAGTTTCATGACAGGGGAATCTCATCGATCACCAGCTTTATCCAATTAATTGTGATACTCGGTCTGTTCCAATATGGGGAACAAGCACCTGGGTAGAACGTCACGAGGTTTTTAAGTAGTTTAGCCAGATTCTGAGCCTTGATATGGTCCTAATATCTATCCAACATGACAGAAATCGCCAATTCTCCTTGGTCCAAATTGTATAGTTTGTGAGGCTAGGTTCGGCTGCAGGACACCCCACAGCTGTGAAATCGGCAAAGATCCGGGCTCGAATGTTGCCATCAAGTTTTAGTCTTTGACCTAAGATTCTCGGACATCCGATGCGCGCAATGACAATTTCTCGCTTGGATATCACAGATATCATTTGATCCCAAACTTGTTGTTGATGGTGAAGCGCAGTGCGAAAGCTGTCGATCAGTACTTACTTGACCTCTTCCTCTTCGAGACTACCTTAGGAAATGCACTCCATCGGTTCTTGGTTCCCAGACTTGGGTGAATGTGTAGTCCAAGTGTGACCTCGAAGCTACAAGGTGTGCTCGCATAAAAGAGCCGCGGGCATTCCGGTCGTCTAGACGCGTTCTGGAAGAATGCAATCGGTTGGGGACTTTTTGATCGCGGAGATATCAGGAAAGGCAGCTGAAGAGCTGCGGGTAATAATGTGTGGTTACTATTTGGCGTAGTCACCTATTCTGGCGAGCTGCATAGCCAATCGGACGAGAAGTGTGAAACTTGGGTCTAGATCTCCTAGCTCGAAAAGTCTCCAGTTCAAGAAGATGTGTATGTCTCGCCCGGCGCTTGATTATGCAGGTAAGTAACTCGATATGCGATAGGCATCATTGATCCATTTGTTGTGGCATGAAGTATTCTATTGGCCCTTGATGCCTTAATCGCCCAGCGTATTCGGCTCATAGCGTTTCACTCCTGTTCTCTCGAGCTAGCTTTATCTAGCCAGCTAGCGTGGCAATTGGGTCGGATGCACCTACTTTAGTTAATGGTCGTAGGACATGACCAGGGTAGTGAAACCAGCATGGCAGAAGTATGCTTAAAAGCTGCTATCTTATCCAATCGGTTCGATGCAACTATTATCTAGCAGTAGTCTATAAAGGTTCTTAGTTTCTAGACCGCTAAGCGTGCAGTATAGTTCAACATCACTTTCCTTTAGCGGAGACGTGATCCGAATTATGGCTTGCGTCTATCCCTTCCTATTCGCTCCCTACGCCCGAAAAAAAGGAACCTTTGCAATGCCGGCACTAACATCCTAGCATAAGATCACAGCGATAAAGCGGGCGATTAGCAGGGGTCTTATTTCTCGACCTTAATTGAGCTTCCTGTCTTGGTAAGAGACCCTGCGGACATATGGGAGCTTCCGTGCTTGGCGGCATTTGGGGTCGCATCAGATAAATCACCTACCCTTTTCGAGACTTGGGCCGATCGAGCTAGAATGACACAATTGACAGAAGTTCTCGGATTGAAACAGTCACAAGACGAATGATCAACACAAGTCAAAGTCACGCTGATCGAGTAAGTATAAATTCAAGGCAATAACTGTGCTTGTTGTTTACCAGCTCACCTCAATCACTCTTCATCTCTTTCTAGTTGAGTCCATTCAAGATGCGGTTCTCTCTTCTCACACTTTTGCCTTTGGCCTTGGCCACTGCTGTCCCCAACTCCAAGAAGGTTGACTACACTGGTTTCAAGAGCCTTCGCGTCACCCTTCCCAAGGATGCTAAGGATGCTGCGCATGAGATCAACAAATTGGCTGCTACCATCCTGAACCCAGGCTCTAAGGATGAGTTGGATGTCATTGTTTCTCCTGACAACATCGAAGCTGTGACAAAGCTCGCATCTGACTCGACCGTGCTTGTCGAGGATGTCGGCGCTGTTCTTGCCAAGGAAGAGATTTCTAAGATCTATGCCGGTACGTTTATCGATAATTGATCAATGGTCAATTAACTCGGGCGCTTACTGTCGAATAGCACCAAGTGATACATGGTTCACCGCATACCACAGCTACAATGACCATCTCCAATTCCTCAAGGATTTGCAGAGCAGCTACCCCACTCAGTCAGAGGTCGTCAGTCTTGGAACTTCGTTCCAGGGCCGTACTCTGACTGGAATCCACATCTGGGGTAGTGGAGGCAAGGGCTCTAAGCCAGCAGTTGTCTTCCACGGCACTGTTCACGCTCGCGAGTGGATCGCCACCATGGTGAGACAATCATAACGATATGAAACCCTAGGATTGATGATTAATGACGTGCACTCAATAGACTGCCGAGTACATGGCTTACCAGCTACTCACCAAGTACAGCTCCGACGCTGCTGTCAAGGCTATTGTCGACAAGTTTGACTTTTACATCACCCCCATCGTCAACCCTGATGGTAAGATCCTGCTCTTATTTGACTGAGCCTGTCTAACCACAAACACCAGGCTTTGTCTACACCCAGACCAACAACCGTCTCTGGCGCAAGAACCGTCAAACTCTGTCCGGAAGCTCATGCGTTGGCCGCGACGTCAACCGTAACTGGCCATACAAGTGGGAACTTACAGGTGGTGCATCCACCGATCCTTGCGACGAGACCTTCAAGGGACGTGCTGCAGGTGACACGCCTGAACTCAAGGCTATCAAGGGTCAAATCGACTCGCTCAGCAGCGGCAAGGGCATCTCTTTCTATGTCGACTTTCACTCATACGGACAATACATCCTCTGGCGTAAGTTAATAACACCTCTGCAAATGAAGAGTTACTTGGTTAACATAATTAAACAGCTTACGGCTACGACTGCAGCTTTGTTGCTCCCGAAGATGCTGCTCTATCTGCCCTGGCCACTCGTATCAATAACGGCATCAGGGGTAACTCTGGACAGTCTTATACTACAGGCAACTCATGCCGCGCTCTCTATGCCACTACTGGAGACAGCATTGACTATGTTCAAGGTGTGGCCAAGTCGAAGTACTCGCTTACTATTGAGCTGAGGGACCGCGGCACTTATGGCTTTTCCCTGCCTGCCAACCAGATCCAGCCTACAGTTCGGGAGACTTGGGCAGGTGTTCTCGCCGGACTTCAGGGTATTTGAGAAGGTTCCGAGTGGGACAGAAGTAAAGGGAGGTTTGATTCCTAGTGTTGAGAGAATGATGTCGATATGGAAGGCGAAGTAGATAGTTGCATGAATACAAACTGGCTTAGTGACTGGCGTGGAGTCTTGGCCCTATTTTGTGATGTCGTTGTCATTTTCAAATCTAAGTCTTTGTCCTTCCAGTATGCATACTTCCGAGTCAAACATGGGGTGAATCAGGCACTGGTCAAGATAGGATAAGCCGCGTTGACCAATAGGGCCAGAGGTAGTTAGGGGCGGTTATCAGGCTGTTTTCATGAAGACACTGCCGTCGTCCAAGAGGGCCGACGGACATTGTAACGCATGTCTTGGCCGTCGCATAGTTTGGCGAGAGAATGCGTACTTCGTTTCGAGGTTCAGGTGCGCGAGGATGTTGGGACGCGAGGTGGATCTCCTGGGGGAAAGGAGCCTGAGTGGGCACAGCCACAATCGTTCGTGGTGTGGCTGGACAGACGTCATCGAGGCCGGGGCAGACACCATATGACTTGACCTCATGGCAGATGCACTGTAACGGACTCGCTTCTGGGTTGCATCAAGATTCACGAGTGGAAAGAATGATGTGACGTGCTTGAACAAATGTAATGAGGCGGAGGTCCGTCCTCATTTCCCTCGTGACCCAATTGAAAGCTTCACATCCATTCCCAGCCTCCTGTCTTTGCTTTTCTTAGAAGCCATCATCTAACGCGGCTTATGCCTCAGGCCCAGCATGGACAAGTGAGTAAAACACGTACCTCTCGCGTCATGTCAAGTACCGTCCACGGACACGCGCCCGAGTGAAAATGCGTACCCTGGCCCCGCGTCGCGTCACCTTCAGCCCCTATCACACGCGGCTATGTACCTTTGTTACCTCTCCCCACGTTCTCTACTTGTCTGGCGAGTCGCACGCCCAGCTAAGTACAAACTGGTGTGTCACTTATGTGCATTCATATTACGTAGCTTTTTGTTAATGCGTCTCATCAATTGAAAATAGCGCTGCATTAGTATGTTGCGTAGCTGACTTGCTTAGTTAAACCCTTGTACTAGCTTAGCGACACGGACATTAGTTATTCCCGTCTAGAAAAACTCTAGTGGAGTACACGGATTAATTGGAGCAGATATCCACGAGGTTAACTTACCCTGAAGCTGTTAGAAGCTGTTAGGTGACCATGTAAAAGAACCGGATGCTAGGAGATTATCAATTGAGAATCGCTAAGAGGAATTACCTAAGATATTATACTCTTATATTAATAGTTTGCCATGAGAAAAATTGAGCTGTGAGTCAGTTTGAATATGTTCTTCTAATGTTTTCACCCGTTCTTGTTAAGCATGCAGGAAACATTTCTCAATTCAGCTGGGACGCAGGATCCAATCAAGCGTCCCGATAGCGGGTACTCAGCAGGTCTTAATTTATTTTAAATTAGGTTACAGTGTGAGCATAGCATATTATGCTTCAATTGTGAAAACACCGTGTTTTTTACCATAGTTAAAAGCAGACCTTGATGGTTGCCCCCTTACATAGTATTTTATCCACGCGACCAAAAAACTGTCACACGCTCTGATTGGCCATCCAAGCTCTGCCACACGCTAGCTTCGTTGGGAAACTCCGTCATCACGGCCGCGCGCCGCGTCGTTGCTGAAGTATACTCCGTACCGTCAAGTTTCCTTGGGTCATCCTGTTTCCGTCTTTGGGAACACGACGTCAGTGACTCAGCCACGCATCCCAGACTCTATTGGCCGGACACTTCACGCGTCTTTATCCTTTTATCGCGCCAGAGATCCCATTTTTAATCTGTTGCAATTGAACAGTCAGCGTTCCAGTCGACGGCCCCACGATGGACCGTATCCCAACGGCTCGCGAAAGCTATGATGGCGTGAAGGAGCATGGGCTCTTCGCGAGCTAGATTTGGAATGACTAGAACGAATTGCCGAGAGTCATCACATGAATCCATCAGGGGACCCAGGTAGCGAATGTAGATGGAGAAGAGTTCGGCTTCGCGATGTGTTAAGCCCAGGGAACTTTGGCCCTCAACTGGGAAGTGAAAGGTCGGAGAAACTGCAGCATTGGATGTTACAGATGGTCTGTTGCAGAATAAGCCTGTGCCTCCATGCCTAAGCTAGAGGTATTTCGATTCCTTGAACTTACCTCTTGCCAGGGCTAGTTCCGTTGTGGGCTCCGGACGCCACGGGTGACGATGATACCGCAGAAGTGCCAGTGAGGGGCGGTGTTACCTGCTTAGAACGTCCAGATCCCCTGGGCGTCACAATGACAAACTTTGACGCTGGTATACAGGGTTGGTGCGTCTTTTCACAGTTGTGACACGCACCAGCACCCGGCTTGAAGAAACATTTCCGATGTCGAGCTCGGCAGGCTTGGCAACCACGTCTCCGATTCATGATTCGACCGAGGGAGGGAACAGAATTCTACCATCACTTGACAAAGGGGGCGGGATATATTGCTAGATATAGCTTAAACCTCTGCAGATAATCCACCATCCGTCTTGCGGACCCTTT
Organism: Fusarium stilboides; assembly: GCA_014822085.1. NCBI lineage: Eukaryota > Fungi > Ascomycota > Sordariomycetes > Hypocreales > Nectriaceae > Fusarium > Fusarium stilboides. The sequence goes on along the minus strand of JAASAY010000425.1, from coordinate 83,589 downwards.
CCTCCCCCGACACGCCTCCAAACTACAGTTTAATTGACTGTTACGGACCTGGGGGTAAGTCACACCATGTAGCTTGATCCCGCATTCCCCAGCATACAGATGCTTGTGAGGCGATGTCAAAAGAAACCAGGTACAGTGTGGCAGGCTTAAAGTCATTTTGTCACGCTATCCTAGACCGCCAACTGACAGAATGCCCGCTCTTGACGCGGTGCATAGTCAGGAAGGAGTCACTGCCCAAGCTAGAATGGGATTAGGGTCGATCCCGATCAAAGCAGATGGGGACGGCCGGATGAGCTACCTCAAATCCCCAACTATTCGGAAGACCTGATTGTGACCCATCGGAACAAGCCTTTATCCATCGATTTCCACACTTAGTGACAGCGCCCACCTCACTCCTGAACAATGTGGACATGTCGTCGCTGAATCACTTATTGCAAAAAGCGGCTGCCTATCAACGCAAGGATCACAACGCCCCAGAAGCCTCCGCCTAACTCTACATATGTTCCATCTGATATCACTACCAACCGTGCAGTGAGAAGCTCTATCTTCTCTCGCTGTAGTTGTTCGCAAATAGTACATATACTTTGTTACACATGAAAACTAAGTCGTGTGCTCGATTAGGTATACAGTTGGCCCGGTACTAGTAAGCTAAAACATAGGAGCGAGTGAGCATGAGGAGGCTACGGCTACGGCTCGTAGGGTTACTGTTTATTGTCAGTAATTCATCACTATTAACTTAGCATACTTCAAGTCTCGAATCATTACAAGTAACACGAGATGTTTGAGGTGCTCAGTGAAGTAGTCAATGCACATTGAGTTCCATTTTGCCTGGGAAGTCATAGAAGATAGGTACCTAACACGACAGCAACCTTGCTGACTCTGAGCACTGCAATATATAAATCCCATAGCCGTTCACATAACCACCCAACAAGAAATATCAAGAAACTTCCCCTAGCAGACAAAGAATCTGGAAGAATCACCATTTCTTCTAACTGCCACTGTCAAAAAAAGCGAGTCATCAGCTGAGTCACAATAACTGCTCCGCTTCTTGCCACTCCTCAATCCTACTCACTCGACATGCTCCACGCTGACTGGCTTCTCAGAGTTATCCATAATAGCGGCAGAATGCTCGACATCCTGAGCCAATGACTTGATCAGATTGCCATGGGCATCAAAGTGGCGTTCCATGGTCTTGGATTTGGCAACGGCATCAAAGATGGAAGTTGACTCGCTGAAGATCAGATCCACCTCCTCAAGTGATCGGCCACGAGTTTCAGGATAGAAGATATAGATAACAGGGATGGCAGCAGCGTTGAGGACAGCAAAAATGATATATGTACGCCAGCCAATATTGGTAAAGGCAACTGGGGTGACCATGACGACCATAAAGTTGCAAATCCAGTTAGAGGAGGTAGAGAGTGCGTTGACAGGGCCACGGATAGATAGGGGCGTGGACTCAGCTGGCACAATCCAAGAGAGCTGGGCCCAAGCGATGCCAAAGAAGGTGTTGAAAACGAAAAGAAAGACGGCGGCGCAAATACCAGCCTGCTGGCCACCAATATTTGTGCAGATAGCAAGGACAACCATGGAGGCTGAGAGACCGGTAGATGCAGCCATCAGAAGAGGGCGTCGGTTGATGTACTTGATGAGGGGAATTGAGAATATAGAGGCGATAAAATATTGGGTTCCGTTGCAGGCGGCAAGGATACGGGACATGAAAGGGGTAAGACCAATCTTGTTCTCATAGATTGAGGCAGCATAATAGGTGATGATGTTAATACCTGTGAGTTGGGAAAGGATCTGGATGCTGAGAGCAACTCCAGTACGATCGAGTTCCTTGAGGGGGCCGTTGATAAAAATCTGCTTGAAGCCGGCCTTCTTGCTCATGTGGAGAGAAGATGAAATAGCGTGCATCTCGTCGTTGACAAGAGTATCCTCCGGAGAAAGGTCATAGAGGGCACATAGAACCTCTAGGGCCTCGCTTTGCTTATCCTTGAGCAAGAGCCAACGGGGAGACTCGGGAAGGCGAGTGATAACGCAGAGGATGAAGAGGGAAAAGGTGAGCTGGAAAGCGATGGGGAATCTCCAGGCGGCGGAGCTGGGCTCAACGTAAGAGAAGCCAAAATCGATCCAGTAGGAGACCATGACACCAGCAATAACCAGGGAAGTCTCGAAAGCCATCACAGGTCCTCGAAGATGAGGTTTGATACACTCGGCCTGCCAGACAGGAACAGTAGCAGTGTTGATACCAGTGCCCATACCGCAGATAACTCGACCGACGATGAAGTGAGGAAGACCGAATGCCGAGCACTGAAGGATAGCGCCAATGGTGACAAGAGTACATCCGAGGAAGACAGCCTTTCGACGACCGAAGAGATCACCGAATTTGACGACGAGAACAGCACCGGTGAAGCAGCCAAGGTTGTAGCAGGAGATAGCGATGCCTGACAAACCAAGTGTCAGTGGTGAGATTAACGGTTGGAGACCATGTATAATGAGACTGACCTTGAATAGTAGATCGGTGGCTCTCCTCAGCAGCGGTCATGCCAGCTGTACAAGCCTTTGTGGTGCAGATTTCGGGAAACGTGTCAGTGAACGAGGGCAAGGTCAAAAGACCTCCCATGACACCCTGATCATAACCAAAAAGGCTATGGACTGTTAGAAGATGTCTGAGATTGTGTTCAAATGTTCAACGACTTACAGGAATTCGAGACCAGCCGTGATGACAACAAGCCAGTTAAGCTTGTCGCCACGAAGACCAAAGAAAGGTTTTGTGATACCTGCCATTTTAGCGGCTTCGGGAAACTGCTCAAGATGGGCAACTGGAAGAAGTGATGAATGAGTAGTGATGAAGAAAGGCGACCAGGAGGAAGAGAAGATAAATATGGTAAGTTAATCGATCGTGGTAGAAGAAGAGGATGGTGGTGGCGAAAGGTGAGCGAGATTGTAGGAGAATGTTTGGTCTCTGATCTTCGACTCGAAAATGGTAGTCCTCTTATTGTGTAATAGGAACACCGTAGCTGGCGATGTGAGGCCTTGATATGTGTCTTTGGGATATGGAACAAAGTAAATATATATATATACATACAAACTTGTTGGGGTTGCCAGCTTCGAAGAGACCGCTAAGCCATCACCCGGATATCTTTCCACTTGGTTCCCCAGACGGTTCCCCAGACGGTTCCCCAGGCGATCTCCATACTAGCCTCATTTCAGTTAGATCTAACACCCCAGAATCGGTGAAAGATTGCATCCGGTGTGGTCTACACAGGTGTAAAACAAGCGCTTATTTCAGCCATAAGTCACGGGGTTGTGCGAGATGAGAGCAGGTAACTACAGGCCTAGACTGGCGGATAGACACTTTAGCCGGCCGGTAGCGGGGCTCAGTAGGCTGATCCATGCTGTAAGCGAGCTAGATGCTCTTGATTCCCGAGACTTTTGGCGAGTGGTCTTTGGCGAATAGGCAATGACGCTAGACATGATAGACTTTGAACGAAGGACAACGGGTATGACCGTTGTTGGGTAGTAAGACTCATGACCGGACGCCATGTCTTCTATCGTCTGACTTTGGAATGCGACCTCACGAAGCTAATCGGTCAAGGATATGCGACATGGCTTGAACCTTGAAGGCTGGTAGAGTCGGCTATTGTGTCACTGCGTGGTTGAGTACATCCAGATTTGGGGTAGTGTCTTAGGCACGACGCTCGTGCCTGATCGATTGATACAGACACTCTGGCACGTATCAAGTATCTTGCATAGGATCTATGCACCGGAATGCATCTTTATGACCGCCAACCTGGTTCATTCATCACTTTAGCTATATACACGCATATAGTAGACCATGCTGCGGATTCATGATGCCTATCCCGTCACCATTTGCCATCACAAGATGTTGGGAGTATGTTTCCATGCAATAAGAAACCAAGATACCTAAGCTAAGGACTAATCCAGATTCTTATCTGCTACCCACGAGTAAGCCTCGGGTAGCTTCAACATTGCTTGCCAATTTTGCCAACACTCTCCAATGTTGCATCCTGGTACCTCGGTTCCTTGCAGCTTTCTTGGATGTATTAGCAGTGCGGGGGTTGTGTCACGTCTTGCATTCCTTGTTATGCCGAAGGCTTTGGAGTCAGGACAACCTTGTTTCTCCGACTCCCTCCTCATTATGAAGGCGAGACTCGGGTCCCCTTCCCAGCTCGTCCAACCGGATCTCACACCAATACACCAGCAGAAACGTTTGTGCCATCTGCCGCCTCCAACTCATAAGTTTGTATGTACCTAGTAGTTGTTAGGCCATTGGCAATTCTCCTGCAGTTATTACAACATTGCCAAACTCCGTGATACTCTGTGGCAAGTCTTCATCAAACTCAAAATCGTATTCGCAGAATACCCGGTATGGCAGCGATATTCCTTTGGCGTGACTTTTTTTCCCCGCAAGAACAGATCCAAAGTAAGGCTTCGGCGACTGGGAGGAAGTCAGGAAAAAAGGTCAGGCCGAGGATTCGGAAAGCGCGTAGAACCAGATGTCGGATGTGATAAGGTACATTAATCTTAGTTAACCGCTTAGCTTGGCTTTGCACCCTCAACATAAGCTAGTCTAATGTCATATTCCTATCATTTTCATTGGTAGCTGCATCATTTCTCCTTGGTATCTTCAGATGGTATTTACGATTACCTACCTTTACTAATTCACGTTTGCATTCTCGAACTCTGTAGCCACATTATCACAGCCGGCTTTAAGGCTTACACTATTGAGATTAGAACGGAGTGAACATTCAGAATAAGAAGTACTTGCGACTTGAGTGCGTATAGTCGAGTGTATGCGTTGGCAATAATCGGGATGCAAACCGGGTCTCCCTTGTTGTCGTCCGGGACCAAGATACTGGCTTCTACCCCTGACGTACCATGTCCACAAAGTCGGTGATTTTAACAGCCAGTGTTATTGCGTGGCCATCTTAGATCGCCTTGGGAATCATCTGGTCAATACCTTGGGGAAGTATGAAAGCATAAAGACATGAAAGGTGAGTGGTACTAAAGCTGGTATCAACCGTTTGTTGATTATAGAGGCCACTTACCGGTTGGCCAGTGTGGATGATCAACAGAAGCACGCTGGTAGAACAGATCATGGTCAGGTCTAAAAGCTTGTAATTAGGCAATTGTGTAACTAAAGGTTATTGTGCTTAAATCGTAGAAGAACCGTGTTCTTTATAATTGTTCAAGCGGACCTCTGCGAGTGATAGCATAGAGCAGACCACGGTCTAATTTCGGTCACAATCTGAACACTCATTTCTTTTAAGAGTATGGCTTCGGTTCCATGTGTGTACTCCCTCTCACGCATCTGAGCGTTTCCTCTCTGACTGACTTGAGTCACAAAGCTTCTACTGATTCAGACTTCCCAAGAAATTTGAAACGATATGAGATACCTCCCAAAAGGGCCAAAAAAAAAAAGAAAATTCAACTTCGATTTTATAGTCATAGATATAATGTTATGTTGTAATCGCACTACTACATAGAAAACCTGCCGCTGAACTTGAGGGACGATGCTCGTAAACAAATCATGGCCAGCGCAAACCTGAATCTAATTCTCAGCATCGTGCGACGCTCACATGCTTAGGTACGACAAACCTCTGCAAAATTAGGGTCAGAAATCCATCATGTTTATAAAGGACGGGTGGTGAAAACTAAGCCGACAACCATTCAGGCTTGTCTCAGTTCCATGAATTCGCAATCGCAAGTTCATGACATTATGGCAAAACACATGACCGATGTTGACACAATGTTTACAGAAGAAGAGAAAGGTGGGAGCCAAATAAATGGCTTATTCTTAAATCGAGTACTATCAAAAGAGAGGTGCTACGGGACTTCGACGATCGAAATCTAGATATCAGGCAGTAATAAGAAAGTTGTCTATGACTGGCCGCGCCACGACGTAAGGTTAGTGTGGCTCATCCGACTTAGATTTATTTCTTTTGAACTAGAGCTGGGGATGAAGCATTCTTTCATTGCTAAGTCTCTAATCACTGGATAATATTTAATCGTGCTAAATTTAACCAGACTTGCCCTCAGTCCAACCCAAGACGGCGCGATAGCCCCTTTATCGGCCAATACCAGAGCCCTTGAAGCCACCAAAGGGTAACCTGTAGGCGCTGTCGGAAGATGTAGTGTTGACGCTAACATTGACAGCCTCTAGGTCGCGGGCGGCTCGGAGAGCCTTTTTCATGTCCTGAATAAAGACGAAGGCGCAGAGGCCCACTGGAACGGAAATGTCAGTGCTAGTCCTTGTTTGTCGCCGAACTCTAGTGACACGACCTTGAGGTTTGACTGGGCAGAGCTCGTAAAAGAGCTTCATCGGATGCGCATGTGAGCAGAGAGAAGAGCTTGGTATCGCCAGCATCAGTAATAACGTTGATGATACCGGCAGGAAAGCCGGCCTTGAAGGCGAGCTGTGCTAGCAGGATACCTTTAGCTTAGGTTAGTATCGATGTCTGTGATGGTTCCATTGCTAAAAGTGCCAACTTACACTTACAGGGGACTTCTCGGAGGTCACAAGAATGACAGCGTTGTCAGTGGCGGCGGTGAGAACAACATCTTGGAACCACTATGAAAAGCAATCGTTGGCGAGGAGATGACAAGAGAGCATGGCTGGATGCATTTTTGAAATTACAGTCATGAAGAGGAAGTTCCACGGGATGATAAAGGCGATGATATCATATAGCTGTCACGCCGAGAGGCAGAGACGGCCACCAAAGTTGAGAGAAGTTTCACCGCCAGCAAACTCAGCAAGACCAGCAAAGTAGTTGGTGATATCTACGGCCTTCTGTAGATCACCGAGGGCGGCTTCCACAGGCTTACCCATGGCAATGGAATCCAGCTGTGTTCTCAATCATAGTTAATGCTTGTCCACTATAACTTCAGCTTGGTCCCTCCTCAGCTAGCCAATGCTTGCTTTTGTCGATCGTAGAAGCGAACTTCCGGACAATGGCTGATCGCTTGCGAGCCTGAGTGGCGGCCCAATCGGGCTGAGCCTTCTCAGCCAGGGCAACGAGATTGTCGACATCCTCCCCTGGCAATGGAGATGTCTCCTAACTTGTCCCCGCTTGTAGGGTTGTACGTTCCGAAAAGTCAGTCGATGTTCTACGCTCTCGCCTCCTTCTATCTGTTTACGCCGCACATGTATAGATGAGTAGCGGAATGCGGGTGTATCATTAACTTAGCCAGAATAGCCACTTTACAGATAGAGGAAGCGGTTTGCCCTCGGTGAACGATGTCAACTCTCCGTGATAAAGAATCGTGCCTTGCTTTTGGCCATGATTGCTAATTGTATGGATGCACAATAGTATAGAGGTTTGTTGATGGATTGTCATTTGATTCTTCTTACAGCTGGCCTTGCCATGACTCTACCTAAATCTTCTGTGGTCCTGGGTTCCATAGATTATTCTGTGGTTTCTTTTATATGTCATCATGAGCAATTACCCAACCAGCCCAATACTCCACGAGGTTGTTCAGTAAACAATTGGGATACTTACGTTGTGTTTAGAATAAGTTATTATGATATTAGGAAATTCTTTAGTCAAACTATCAACCATAGTACTCAATTTGTTTTATCATCCTCACGTTAAGTTTAGCAAAGTCTTCATTACTTACTGGACCGCCCGTCCGTCTTAGTCACTTGGGGAAGTGCCCGGCTAAAGGCTTCTACCGACGTGCGGAGAATGAGGCTGTGGATGTATATCCGATCGACGTAATCGACTGTGCCATTTTCTCCTCTTCTCTAATTGACAAGGATTGTTTTGAGGCTAATGCAAGGTCGAATCTACTTCCGTAGTATTTATTGGTTGCCTATGTCCGCTAGGAGGCATTAGGTCAGACTGGGTAAATTTTTCGCCTATTAATATCATTCGCTAATATTGGAACCCAGATCGTTAGTGCCACCAAACTTGACGAGTACTCATGGCATGCAGATTGCTACAGGATCGTTCAGCAACGAGGCGACCCCGTGTGTCGACAGCCCGATTCACTCTGATTGCAAAGACTAACGAAGCGCCAGGTTATGCTGTGTTGTCTCGAATCTATGGATCGACTGGGACATATCACTTCGTGGCCCCTCCGCTTGTACGACGAGCAGGAATACAGACAGATCGAGGGGAAGCGGGAACACGAAGCGAGAGCTTTGTTGTTAAAATACATGACAACTTTGCATTATGGATTGGCAATGTGTACAGCTAAAGTGTTACAATGTTGCGACGCTCGACTCTTCAGACCCATTTCCCCACGTATAGCCAGCCACTTTAAAGCAGATTCTCTTGGGGCATGAGATAGTTTGTATCCGCCCGAGACCAAACACAATGTTCAAGTTCTTAGGATTGCAGAAACGGGTCAAAGAGATGGCTCAGTTCTGGATCCAGCGCTGGTTGCGAGTCTTCCACAAATCCCAGGTTCCTCGTCAAAAGCTTATCATTCCTGGAAAGAGACTAGTCAATAACCCGATGGTAAAAAGAATGAGTGGATCTTAATAAATAAAACTTACCATACAGCTGCGTCGAGCACGGTTAACTCATGTGCCGACAATGATGATGTCTCACCAACATCCACCCTCGTCATATCCATTTCCATTCCTCCTGATAGGTCTATGAGACAACCAGTCGGCCCCTGAGTTGGAGATAGATAGCATCCGCTGTCGCTCATGGACGGGACGTGGCTGTTCACCCGGTGAGAAGGTATTTGAATCGTAGAATCCTGTCGCGTATTGGGCTTTTGTTTGGGAAACACACATCGATTAGCGCTCAAGCTCATTTAAAACCACAAAGATCATCTTATTCAGTACCTTGAAGAGTCCTTGCCCTTGTCCTGCAAATAAATTACCGACGTTGAGTGAGGAAGACGGTGCTCCTTGCGTTCGCCAAGAAAATGGCCGGACCTCGCTAAGATCCAGTCCCACCTCTCCATTATGTCGCACAGTTGATAACATCTTGGACAGAGAATGTCTCAGAGGGCTGTCTACACTCAAAAGGCGCATGGCTACCGTCATCGATGCCGAGAGACCTAATGGCAGTGAGCTCGAAGGGTAGGCGGTTTGAAACTTGACGGCGAGTGCATTTATAGCCGATGCGAGACTATGAGAGATTTCCTGGTAACGCTTTTCATCTTGCTTCATGGCGTGGTTTTCTAAATGGAAAAGAGAGCGGATCAGGAGGTACACAGCGTGGAGATTAATGGTTTGTGGTAACAGGGCCCCTTCCGCGTTCATGGGGGCAAGAGGTGGGTGAGACTCGGCTACACGATATGCCCATGTAGACAGTTCTGGCGGCCCATCGACTGGGGTGTCGACGTGTATCGATGGTGACTCTACTCGTTTTGATGGGTTGGATGAATACGACATTGTGTTGAGAATCTCAACTAGTGCGACCGTTTGGTTAAATGTCGAGATCACTCGAAATGGTTCCTGATTTGACTGAGTCAACGAATCAACCACAGAAGGATTGCAGCCGGGCATGTCCCAGCTGCTCCATTCCTCCCAGCCTTCAGCTTCAAGTTCATAAACCTTCTCGGCAGAAAGGGCCTTGGTCCAGCCCTTGTCCTGAGCGTGCAGTGTTGGGAGTTGAGGTTTTCGGCCTGATCCAGCAGCGATGATGCCCTCGGCGACAAAACACGCCAGGGACGTTCTCCGACTTATCGACGAGAGATGCTGACCTAGAGTAACTGAACTGAGATCTACGACAACTCTTCCGGCAAGCCCAATGAGAAGCCACGACGTGCGATGACCGCTAGATTCGAAGAAGTATAAGGAAAGGATCACGAGCGCTTGAATATGCTCATGTCCCATATCAGGATCACACACTGGTATCAGCGTCAACGAATGCTTTGCAGCTTCGGCAGATGATATCCTCGATCCTGGTCCGTTTGATGGTAACGGAGCATAGGCAACTATTGCCCAAATTAACGATAGGTTCGCCGATTGTGAAGGCGTTAGCTCCGAGGCATACTGTGGCAAGCGAGATAAGCTGCGCGCAGATGCCGTGAGCTTAAACTTGTCAACAAACGGCAACCAGGTATGTGTGTAAGCGAAATATTTATCAAAATGGCTCTCCAAGTCATTCGGTAGGGCTTGTAAGCGATTGTTCGCTTGCGTTTGGTTCTGGCTTTGCAGGTCCATATCCATATCGCCATCAGGATTGACAAGCTGGGGTGATCGTGCTGCGAGCGAACCTGATTAGATATTAACACAATTCTTGTACAGGGCTCAAAACACCATTAAACTCACTTTGGTCACCAACTCTGCTTGAGCTGCTATGATCATCCCCGCCCACAGTAATGGAATTGCCCGTGCCTGTGCCTGATGCCTGGTTCGCTCTCAACCGTGACATTTGATCAAGAGTCGGATCTGTGCGAGCGGCTGTCTCGCACAGCCATTGAGACACGGGGCCCTTTTTCCAGTTATCGAGCAACACATCAAGCTCTGCTTGATTTTCCCCGGGAGAGAGAAAGGGAAGATCGGGATCGTCGAAACTGAAAAATGCCTGTACGCTGTCTGCACCATCTGGCGTCTTGCTTAGCAAAAACGCGGCAATCATTTCAGCCAACAAGGCGCGCCGTTCGAGTGACGAGTATTGTCCCGGGCGCAGACCTCGTTTCCTCGGCTTTGGGTCGTATGAGCATTCGACCCTCTGTCGTTTACAGACGGTGCAAACGGGCTGTCGGCCATCGCATTTGCTCTTCCTCACTCGACAGGGCTCGCAGGCCTGGGATACCCTGCTGAGGCGCTTGTTAGGCTTTCCCATTGTTGGTCCGTTATCGTGTCCCGCCGCTGTTTCCTCTGAACAATCTCTCATGTTCGCCATGCGTTTCAGCGGCCAGTGTTGAAGTGTTGAATATTGAGCAATGCAGTTGGCACTGCATTACTTAGGGGAAAGGTCGTTACGCGAGCAGCGAGAGGGGAAATGTGGGGGACATGGATTAACCTGGCGAAATGAAAATGGCCAGGGTGCTCGTTGATTAGATGAGATACTCTGTCACTGTTGCACAAACCAGGCGAAAATCGAATCGCGGGGTATGACGCGGGGAATACAGCCTGCTCTCATTTCATCCGCCCCATCAGGGACTAGCTGAAGTTTAAGTAACTGATGCTGTATGTACGGTAATACTGGGCTAATATGGGGGGGGGGGATAACACACTAAATGCGAAACTGGATTGATACTGATACCTTGATTAAATTAACGACTAATAAACACAATTATCGTTTGTCATACATAAAGCATTAAAGCAGGCTGATCAAAAGAGCTTAACACGAGTTCAGCAGTTCGATACCGCCTGGAATTGCCATTGTATCGGCATTTTCATTGACTACAGGGTAGGAGGGGCAGAGAAAGGGATACCCGTGGAGATGAAGAAAGGCGGAGGGAGGTATGGGCTACTCAAGTCTGTGGTGGCGAGAGAGACAGTCGAGGCCCGTCCAATTGAATTGAATCTGTTCACAAGATGGCATGTCTGTGGCCGACTAGCACTCGAGGTGGCACTTCGCAAGGCAAACCGGGGTGTTTCGGTTATTCCCATTGCCGGCCCGACCTTCGATGGCAAGCGAGATAAATACTTTCATCCGTGGCTTACCACGCATCCGGCCCGTCTAAACTCCAAAATCTACATGCCGCTTATGGGATCAACTCGAGGCATGTTGCCTATATGCTTTAGAAATAGTTACCTTTGCTCGTTCAATGTCATGTTAGTGTCAAGTATTTTACTTCGCCATTGCCCTCTGGTGTTTGCCAACGGATCATTCGAGCGATGTGATGCATCCAGCTTTCCTACTCATAAAGATCTATTTGAACTCTCTATTCTATACTGCTTGATTTTTCGATCTCGAGCATGGCTATTGCTACAGAATCTCCGGCTCGGCAGCGTCTCTACATCGCCGGGGCCCCTGGTGGGTCATCTATTGGCCCTCCTATACACGACTACATTGGCCAACAGCTTGGGAGGCCATGGAAGATGCAATTCTTGGAGAGCAAGACCGTACAAAATGTGGTTGAACTCTTCCGGATGCCTGACTTTGCTGGCGGTATTGTTACCATGCCCTGGAAGAAAGCCATCATTCCATACCTCGATGAGGCAGACGACCTTGTCACATTGCTCGGAGCCTGTAACATGGTGGTCCTAACACCCGAAGGGCAGCTGAAAGGAACCAATGTCGACTGGGTTGGCATCAAGATTCCTCTTTTACAAGCACGGCCACTACAGGGTGCAACCACCGGCATGATCTATGGAGCGGGCGGAGCAAGCAGAGCTGCACTCCACGTTCTTGCACACGAGTTAAATCTCGAGACCATCTATGTCGTCAACCGTGATGAGCAGGAAGTCGAAGACTTCCTCAAGGACGCCGCAAAGTATCAGAAGCTGGTCAAGGCCAACGTGGTTCACGTCAAAACGGTACGGGAGGCTGAGGCTCTGACGGTGCCGTCCTATATTATCAGTACCGTGCCCGATCTCGAAGCCAAGACTCAAGGCGAGATTGAGGCTCGGAATATCTTGCGAACGTTCTTGTACCGTGGCCAGGGAAATGATGGCGTTCTATTAGATATGTGTTATCACCCGCGAGTTACGCGTAATCTACAACTTGCCCTGGGGAACGGGTGGACGACGATTGAAGGGATAGAGGTGGTTGGGAGTCAGTTCAGGGTACAATGGGAGCTCTGGACGGGGCAGAAGGTACCCGACGAAGTGGAGAGGGCGGCATTTAACCTCCTTGGTAAGATCGCGGAGGCCGATAAGACTGTCACCCCAGATGCCCGGGTTGTCGCGTTGGACTGGTTGGGGAAGACTCGAATGTAGATAGCGACCTCCAGGATCGGTGTTGAGGAAATATTGATTATACGCTTAGGCGAATTATATTGCTTTAAATACAGGAGACGTAAGAGAAACGCGAAACCAAGGAAATCAAAAGAATAGATATTAGCCACTCCATACTAGTAGGTGTCTCCTCGTATCTGTTGTTTGGATGGAGGTGCCGAATGTATCGAGGTTCTCGTCATTATCACAGAAAGCCATTAGACTTGGATCGATGGGTTCAGTAAAACGCGTATGTTAATCACCCGCCCGCAAGCTGTCAAGTCCACGTTGGTCTTGCTCTGCCTTGTCTTCAGTGTCTTTTCTCTGAATCCCTTGGGGTGTCCTAATCTGTGTGGGGGCTATGATGTCTGCGTTTTATCCGCATCCAGGGTCAAAGGTAGCAGCGTCGTTCGGGGATTTGGTCACTGCGGAGGTCAAGGGTAGATGCCTGTATGAATGCAGGTCAAGTGAATTGACTGTCTGCTGTAAATGTCTACAACAGTGGAACTAGAACACTAAAGCTGCAGCGTAACACGCAGCGTGGCGTTGTAAAAGGAGGGGGATCTGCTCTCCAGTGAACCGGGGATAAATAGGGCGCTCCGGCGGAGTTTTACTTCTACCGTCTGTGCGGGGAATAAACCATTTGCTAGCAAAGTCGATTCCGGGAGCAACAAGATCCACATGCTCAGCTTTCGGGCGGCTCAAACTGTACATCAACTGCGGTGGAGGCTTTGAGCCCTATGGATTGAAGAATGTAAAGGCATTGCAGAATACATCCATTATCATTCAAGCTGTATGGTATTTAACCCGACTTGCCTCTTCTGCTCACCTGGTCTTCAATCTTTCTGTGTGCCAGCTCGTTCTTCTCCCTCACTCATTCAAAGAAGTATCTTTGATACCTTCACTGTATTTTCCCATTTAGTCCTTGTGTATATTGGTATCCCAGGAATACGCCGACCAAAAAGATGCCTACTTCCAGCATCTTAGACCGATTCTCCCTCGCGGGCAAGACGGTCGTACTCACTGGTGCCACCGGAGGTATTGGCCAGGAAATCACAACAGCCCTGGCTGAGGCAGGCGCTGACATCATTTCCCTGGAACTCCCTCACGACCCTCTACATGATGGCCTACGACAGGCCATTGATGCTACTGGACGCAAACTGACCTCTTTTGACTGCAATATTCGGGACGAAAAGTCAATCAAAGCTGCTTTCCAGCAGATATGGGACTCTGGCGTCGTGCCGGATATTCTTGTGAACGCTGCCGGTGTGACAAGACATATGGCTGTTGAGGACACTGGTGCTGCTGACCTCGATGCGGTTAGTTGCTTGCTCTGATTTCTTGATTGACGATCTTTTGGTGGCTAACTCATATCTCATATAGGTCATGTCCATCAACTTTCGGGGTACATACCTTGCAACTCAAGAATTTGGCCGGGAGCTTCTCAGACTGGGCCGCAAGGGCAAGGTCATCAATTTTGGATCAATGGCAGCCCATCTCGCCCAGACCAACATCTCTGTCTACGCCAGCAGCAAGGCCGCCGTTCACACACTCACACGGGCTGTGAGCAACGAATGGGCAGGCAGAGGGATCACATGCAATGCCATCTGTCCAGGGTACGCTCTCTCCCTTGAAATGTCATTTGTTTTGCAGGAGGCCCACTGTGCTCCGGATGCTTACTTCCTTCATCCACAGATTTATCCACACTGGTATGTGTGAGGACTTGTATACAAATGCACAATTCTCTGCAAAGGTCGCAGCACGAACATCTCTGGGGCGGTGGGGTACAGCAGATGACTTGAAAGGACTCATAATCTTCTTGGCTAGTGGTGCCAGCGACTTCCTCACTGGAGAGAGCATTGTCATCGATGGAGGGGTCATAGGTCGATAATTAAAGAAAACGGAAATAGTATCATGGATTAAGTTGGACAAATGGAAGATAACATCACTCGTTGGACAAAATTAAATACCAAAAATATGAAAACTGCGACTGAGGTCGGTCTGAACTATCTGGTTGTTAACAGTGATGCTAATCGAGACGGAGGGCTCTTCGGAAAGAACACAATCGGTAAGTTATGTGGTGATGCCGATACTTACCATGCGGAAAGTCGTATTTCGTCATGGCCTGATTAAAAAAGTCGGGCATCTCATCTAGGAAATTCCATTTTCCGGAGAAACCAATGGGAACATGGTCCGCTCATGTCCACATGTTCCTAGCATTAAGTTAGCGCCACCTCGGGAGGTTCTCCGCAATATCTACCTTATCCTAGTTGACTAGACCACTTCGTATCGCAAGCCAGTCGCCAAAATATTTCTTTCAGTCCCTGCTATCCTCGGTAACAACAGCTGCATCTAAATATCTACTTGCATACCAATCTGACCCAGCTGGATCCCTTGACTGAACCGGTACGCCCCGGGGCTGGTCGGCTCAGCTCTAAGCCTTGTCAGACGAGATTTATGCAAAGCATCAAAACCGACAACATGCCGTCATGCTTCCCCAGTGATGCCTCCCTCGTCTTGATTGGGATGCGGTGCGCCGGCAAGTCCTCGCTCGCCTCAATAGCAGCAAAGTCTCTGCACTGGAAGGTCGTCGACGAGAAATTTGAGTTCCAAAACGCGACCGGCAAATCTATGGGCGAGTACATCAGCGAACACGGCGTCAAGGCTTACTACGCCTGCGAAGCGCTCATCCTCAAGTCTATACTTGAGGAGAACCAGCGGTCCTGCATTATCGTTTTGAGCTCCTCCTGCATTGAAGTCCAAGCCGGCCGCGATCTCCTTAGACAATATCTTTCCATTGTTCCCATTGTCCACGTAATGCGTGATGGAGTCGTCCTACAATCTCATCTAGCAAGCAAGTGGACCGGAGATGTGGCCAAGATCCTCCGCAGCCAGGAACCGGTTTACCTGGCCTGCTCTAACTTCACCTTCTTCAATACCGACGATGCTGTTGCCACTCCGTCTAGAGAATCGACCCCGCCTAATAGGATGCTTGAGGCTGTCACGTCGCCGTCTGACAGACCCACGAGTCGGTCATTGTCTCTCAAGCGGGTTGAGTCGGACTTCCTCCGGTTCCTGGGCAGTATTTATGGTTGTCGCACAGGAGCAAGTGCTATTGATGATCCCAATGCTATTGAATACGCCCTTCACCTGCCACCTGGAAATCTGAAAGCTACCAGCGTCAAGTTGGAATCCCTCGCCTGCTCAGCAGATATAATACAGTTCAGGACAGACACTCTACTCCAGGAATACTACACTAGCGACAAGCCCAACCAGATGTGGTGGGAATATTTGGTAGATCAACTAGCCTACCTACGCAGGCACACAGATCAACCTATACTATACCATGCAGTGGTCCCAGAATGCCACCCAGCAGACACTGGTCCGGAGTACTTTGACCTCATTTTTGTAGGCCTCCGAGTCGGGGCTGAGTTTATCACTGTAGATCTTACTCAAGAAGAGAGCCTTTTGGGATCAGTCGCACAGCAAAAAGGCAATTGCAAGCTCGTGGGCTGGCTACATGACCGAGATCCAGTCAGATCAGGCGGTTGGACGAGTCAGAGCCGTCTGTTCTACTATGATAAAGCTGTCGCAGTGGGCTGCGACATGGTGCATATTACACAATCGGCCGTGATGGCGGAGGACAATGCCCTTGCGCAATGGTACGCCCAGAAAATGACTCTCAAAGGCCCGCTTCAAGTGTCTGCTTACAACACTGGCCGCCTGGGCCGACCATCACAATGTTTCAACAAAGGAGTAACGCTGGTACGTCACGCCAGCATGGCGACAACTGAACTAGATATGGTCAGTATACCACAGGCGCAAGGTGCCCTTTTCGCTTCACTATCATGCGAACCTCTCAGCTTTTCAGTCATGGGCACCACTGTCTGCTACAGTCTGGCGCCCATTGTGCATAATTCGGCTTTCGATGTATACGGGATGCCCCATCGATATTCCATCAATCAAACCGACAACCTAAACCTGATAGATGATCTCGCCCTCGACGATCACTTCGGGGGCGTTGGACTCACAGCCCCGTTCAAGACATCCATTATTTCCAAGCTCCGCTGCATGAGCACAGAAGCCCACGCTATTGGAGCTGTCAACACAGTCGTGGCTATCCGACACTGGGACGACTCAGGATCGCCGTTCGACTCTATTCTCCCACGACAGCGTAACCGTGGTGGTAAGGTACTCGGCTTGTACGGCGAGAACTTGGACTGGAAAGGTATAAAGACTTGCGCTTTGCGCTATCTATCGCCCGTGAACGCCATCACTCCCCTGTCAACAGCACTCATCATCGGAGCCGGCGGCATGGCGCGAGCCGCTATCTACGCAATGATCAGGTCTGGCATCAAGACCATTTGTATCTACAACCGCACTTATCAGCATGCAGTAGATCTCGTGGAGCATTTTCATAGCCAGTCCGACGGCCGTGACGGCCTTGCTACGACCATATTGTCGCTGCAGAGCCTAGACGACCCTTGGCCAAGTAATCTGCGCTTCCCGACCGTTATCGTGAACTGCTCGCCAATACCCGGGGATAAAATCACCCTCAACCGCCCCTCGTCTCACAGCGGCAGCAGCGTCGGCGCTAAGCCCGCCGTTTCAATTCCCGATGCATGGCTGCAGAGCCCGACTGGCGGCGTGTACATGGAGCTTGCGTACAATAGTTTGACGTCGTCTCCAGAGCTTGTACGTATCGCATGTGACGACAAAGGCTGGGTTGGTGTTGCAGGCCTAGAGATATTCCTCGAAGTTGCTTCTGCGCAATTCGAGTTTTGGACAGGGCGGAGGGCGCCGCAACATTATATGAAGGAGAGTTTGGGGCGACACTTGCAGCGAATGCAGGAAGACTCAAGTGCGTAGTATTTTCACTCGTGGATAGCATCTTTAGTATTAGCAATGGTGATTACGATACGACGCACTGTACCTTGTATTCTGATTGTTTATCTCCAGCCAGGGCTTATATATATGTATATCATTTGGCTTTTCGTAGTCTATATATCTGAACTTCGATTCTTCCTATTAGCTTTCTGCTATCCAACATCTCAGCTCTTGCGCTTGAGGTTAAGAGGGTACTGAGTCGACTCAATGTCTTCTGGGAAAGTATAGTCGGCCTGCCTCCGAATCTCATCCACCACCTCTAGAACAGCAATTGATTCTTCCCAAGGAATGATGCTACTCTCTATCTTGCCATCACGCAAGCATCGTGCGGCCTCATCTGCCTCCCAGAACATGCCATGGCCGCCGGCGGGGATGTCGAAATGGATGTTTCGGGTTTCCCAGCTGGCCTGGTTAGGACCCTCAAGGGGATTCTGAGGAATGATTTTGACCCATTCGGGTCTGTGGACAGGGCCGTGGACTTGGATCTCTCCCTTGACACCCTGGATGCGAATGTGAGCGCCAGAGGACCGATGACGGTCAGGGTCATTGGCGAGGACCATTGATGTCACCATGACACCGTGAGCAACACCGTGACCACTGGGTACAGAGCGAGGAAACTCAACCACGGCGGTGACCATATTATCTGTCTTGGAAGCCTCATTATAAGCCAGCATGCCAAAAACACGACTAGGCTTCTGGCGTTGACCTTTCTCCATAGTGTGGTACATGGTCTGGAAGACCCAGGTCAAGGGATAAACGCCAATGTCGAGAAGGGCACCGCCAGCAAGGCCCTTGTCGAGGTATCGATGGGAAGCACCGAGCTTATCAACATCGACACCGGTTGAATTGTCGACGTACACTCGAAGGACATCGCCAATCACGCCGTTTTGGATGTACTGGCGCACAGCACGGCTGAGAGGGAAACACCGTGTCCAGACTGCCTCCATAAGGAAAACATTGTACTTTTTGGCTGTGTCGTAGAGGACACGGGCCTGGTTGGCATTTACAGTCAGGGGCTTTTCGCAGAGAATTGGCTTGCGGTTCTCAAGGGCAAGCATGCAGTTCTGGAAGTGATGCGAATGAGGGCTGGCAATGTAGACAACGTCAACTTCTGCATCCTTCACAATCTCCTCGTACGAGCCATAGGCTTTAGGGAAGATGTCGTCGGATTGAACACCATTGATGTTCTTAGAGATAAAGCGCTCAGCAGAGGCTTTGGCGGAGCTGGAGGCAACCGCTGTGATGATATGACGGATGTCGGTGGTGCCGCGAGTGTGTGGGTCAATGAGCAGATCCTTGGCAAAGAGCCTGGCGATCTCTCCTGTGGCTGTGGATGATGTGTTAATATGTTGTGTCTCGCAGGGGAGAAGGAATTGATGATGACTTACCCATGAGGCCCCATCGGATGGTGGTGACTTGATCTGAGCCCATTGCGAGTGATGCCAAATGAACTGATGAATGGAAAATATCTCTAACCCGAGGCAAATTGGTTGTTTCGTCCAATTACCACGATGACTTAATAAGTCAACAAGATTCGTCGTACGACCGATCCTTTCTATAGAAGTCCGGCGACAATCTTCAAGTGGCTATTCCACGGATACAGTGCTTCTCCACGATTCTTACAAGGGATATGCGGGGATGGAGCCGAGTAGGCTCCATTGGGCGATCCGGAGTTGTCTTCAGCCGGGTGCAACATTCAATCCCCATCAGAATGAACGAGTCCCGGTGTAGAATGCATATGACGTTACTAAATCCGCGGTACAAAGTCCGATTGGATGGACCATGGGGCTTAAGATTCCATCATGTGTAAGCAAAGTACAGTATGGGTACGATGCAGTGTACTACGTAGCGGAAGACAATTTTAACAACTGTCGTTGATTAGCTGTCACTGCCGAACAGATTAACTAAGCCGGGAACTTGATACCCCTCAGTTCCTATCACAAGGTTGTTGCGCCCCCTCATCACGATATCCACGGCCAAATCTATTAGACCAAATTTCAGATTCCTAGTATCCAGTCAATGACTTCCGATTTACTGTTTACATAATCTCAGAACTATTCTTCTAACTTTTGAGTTTTCATCACATCCCATTTACTCACAATGCCTGCTGGTCAAAAGCTCCTCGATGGCCTGGTGGCCCTCGTCACTGGTGGAGGTAGCGGTGCGTATCCTTGTTGAACCAAATCCTTCTTTCCCAGTTCTTGAGCTCATAAAATGACAGGCTTCGGTGAGGGTATTGCCACTCTTTTTGCTGAGGAAGGCGCCAAGGTCGTCATCCTCGATATCAACCAGCCCGGAGGCGAACGGTGAGTTTAGACAGATTGCTGATATCACCACTAACTGAAGCGCCGGCACTAACATCCATAATCTCTCAGTGTCACAGCAGACATACAAAAGGCTGGGTGCACTGCCCTGTTCATCAAGACTGATGTCACAAAAGCCGAGAATTGGAACAGCGCTGTTGAGATGGCCATTGCTGAGTACGGCAAGATTGACGTCCTTGTTAACAACGCTGGCTGGACCTATCGTAATAAGGACACGCTCAGCGTCCCTGAGAGTGAATATGATCGCATTTTTGACATCAACGTCAAGTCTATCTTCCACGCTGTCAACGCTACCATGCCCCATTTCCTCAAGCAGGGCAGTGGCAGTATCATCAACATCGGTTCCTGCGTCGTCATGAACCCTAGCGTTGGCTTGGCTTACTACAACGCTACCAAGGGAGCCGTCGATATGCTCACCCGCTCTCTCGCCGCTGAGTTTTCCCCCAAGGGTGTTCGCGTCAACGGCATTCTGCCTTCCCTCGGCAACACAGCCCTCGTTCAAGAATTCCTCGGCAAGGACCTCACAGGAGACATTGTTCAGGATAAGAGCCGCGCTTCTAAACTGGGTCGCATGGTGACGCCCAGGGACATTGCCAAGGGCTGTTTGTTCTTCGCTTCTCCATTCTTCAACGAGTTCCAGACGTATGTTTATGTTCCGCACTCGCTTAATCATCATCCGACAGAAACTAACAGCATAAATTTCAGTGGTGGACTTCTCCGAGTTGACGGCGGCGAATATGTCTAAGGCTATAGCCAAAATTGTAAAAGCATGCTTCAGGAGCTGTGGCGCTAGCTGACAACTGGGCACACGAACATAGCATCAACTACTGAATTTGCATTATAATTTATTATTTGTTTTGTCTTCTGGACTATCTAGAAATGTTGTTTGAATATGGTGAATCCTTCTTATAAGATAAAGTCAAGGTGTGATCTGATGTGACAGTACCTAATATTCCTATGTATCCTGCCACCTAGGCTGATTCTGCAGCCGGTAATCTCTTCCTGAATAAATTCCGTATCCTGTTAGCCAAAGAGTACCCTTTCGCCTGATTGCAGACTATAGCGCGATGTCACGACAATCATACAGCTCTTGAACGCTTCCTCTCGTGTAGTGGACGAGAAGTAACTTCTAACAACGGTATCTATAGATATAGTTACTTCACGTCTAAATAGTTCGAGGTATCGATCCAGATAGCTCGCCAAACAAACTTCCAGATTCTGAAGGTTCGAAGGATGTGTAAAACAGCTCGAGAACAAGTTTTGTCAAACTTACAAAACACTCAGTCGGGGCATACCAATAAGATTATGTCTACGAGTATGGTCCGAGACTTTGGACATCATGTAAGCCAGCTAGTCGATATCAATTCCGCTCGCCCATTCGTTCTATTAACTAACAGCCTTTGTCATTAAGGTTAACGTCAAATCTGATCATTTGTCCTGAGACTCGGCTATTTGGCTCACCTCACCTCACAGGCACACACCATCCGTCATTGCGGGACACAGCCGGTTAAATCCTTCTCCTAGAGCGCGGGGCCGTTCCTCGAGGCGCAACTACGTACTTATCTGGCCCCGCCAGGATCATATGCTCCACGCAGCACGACGATTACTTCAAACATCAATAAGACGCTGGGTGATAAAGCAAGTCAGTCAGATCATCGTCTCTGTATGATAAATCAGAACGCTTCTTACAACACCAAACATGAACCAGCAACTTGGAATTTGTACAATTTCTATGGGATGGCATAAGAACCACACCCTCGAAGAAAAGATCAAGGCTGCCCAGAAAGTCGGAATTCAGGGGTTTGAGATCAACATCATCGACCTCAACAGATATACTGTCCGCCACAACAAAAGCCCCGTGGAGTCCGCCAAAGAGGTTGCCAAGCTATGCAGGGACTCCGGCGTTCAAGTTTTTGCCCTTGGTCCCTTTGAGTTCTTCGAGGGAAGCACCTCGCCTCTAGACAAGCGCCTGGATAAAGCTGCTCTCTGGATACAAATTTGCAAAGAGCTTGGTTGTGCCGTCATACAGGTGCCCAGTAACTTTGAAAAGGATGCCAGAGGCGACGAAGAGGTCCTCATCGGCGACCTCCAGAAGCTCGCTGACTTGTGCGCAAAGCAAAGCCCACCCATCTCTATCGCCTATGAGGCTCTCGCATGGGGCAAGCATGTAGCTGACTGGGAAGAGTCACTTCGCATCGTCAACCTCGTGGACCGCCCCAGCTTTGGCCTCTGTCTTGATACATACCACGTCCTAACCCGCGTTTGGGCCGACCCAAGAAACAAGTCTGGCGTCCGCCCCGGTGCCGCTGCTGCTCTACGCGACACCCTCCAGCGATTCCGTGACATGTGCCCTGCTGAGAAGATTGTTTATATCCAGCTCTGCGATGGAGAATTCATGGATCCTCCATTCTCTCCTTCTCATCCTGCACACAACGACGAACATGATGTCTTGTTTCAATGGTGTATGTGGGGACGAGTGTTTCCCTTGGAGGCTGAGGCCGGAGCTTATTTCCCTCTCGAGGAGATTTTGAGGGCATGGCTTATTGAGAGCGGATGGAAGGGTTGGGTGAGCATGGAGACATTTCACCGCACTATGTACGACGAGGACCAAGTGCCTGATGTCTGGGCCAAAAGGGCTGTGTTGTCTTGGGACAGAATTGCTAACCTGCTATCTAACAACTAGTTTTTGTAGGCGAGGAGCTGTTCACCCTCGGATTGATGAATGAATCAGGTTTTGTGTAGAACAAAACGCATTTTGTACATGACAGGGCAAAGCGATGCGATGTATTGAATAATACTGATTGTCATAATCTCATATGGGGCAGAGTTTAAGCGGACATCATGAGTTTGTGGCAATAACGGTTAAGTCCTTGCTCGTTTTGAACAGTTGGATTACTTGTGTCTGATGGTATCCTGTCGTTAGTCAGACATATCCAGCGGTAGCCCAAGTTGTAAGAACCACGTAGGGTAAATCATCAAGCGTTTACTCAATTGAGGGTCCGAAGCGATCGCGGGGAACAGATGAATTGTAAAGATGTGCGGTAAAAGACAGGTCAACAAATAAGCCAAACAACTAAGTTAGCGATAGCACGAGTTGACCGGTCCAAGGCTTGATAAGATAAGGGAAGGACTGGATGATGAAATGAAGCCAGGAAAGTTTTCTACATAAAGAACACCCAAAACAAAGAACAGATTACTCTTTCGTCATCATGATCTTCCAAGTGATATTTTCCAGATGTAGATGAGTATTCGTCGCCTCCTCTCGTAGAAGTTGGAAATCGGATCTGTCATTTGCCGGTGGCTGAATCGTTGAGTTACCCTCTGTGGCTTTAACCATCTTTGTGATTTACACTTGTCACTCCCCGGCTAATTTCTCGAGCGACGCCATGACCCTATCATGTTCTCCGCACGAGCTGAGACGCTTGTCTGTAACATACCATGTAACCATACCATACGTAGATTTCGCTTCTTGGGGTACTAAGTTCGTCAGTATCTGTACCATCACTCCATCACTATACGGTGCTACGACAAGCATTCAATTAATTTTAAAATGATTCGAGATGAACTACCTGCGGTAGCTGCGCGCTTCCTCGATTTTTAAGTATGACGACCAGTTTCAAATTTATTCCTCAGACAATCAGACTTGTTGTTGAAGGACGTCCTCGCAAACGCTTCCGAACCGCCTGCAACCCCTGCAGGGTCAGAAAGGTGAGCATGATGAAGAACGTGGGGTCTCAAACACAGACCGGCCTATATATCGTATTCTTATAGACTGACCTTTCCGGCTTTTCGCACATACAGAAACGTTGCTCTCATCAGACACCATGCTCGATCAATCCGGCGGCCCCTCCATCACACAAGGAGTCAGTACCACGATTCCTCGAGCCAGTGACTGCAGGAACCTACGAGACGCCCAGCCAGGATCCAGGTGACCAGGCTAGAAGTCACAGGGTAAATGAGACAGATCAAGATACTGAGACAAATGCTACAAGCAACCGATCTGAGAAGCAAACTGCCCCTTCGATGGCACAAGCACAACCCACTCCTTGGTGGGACACGCCTAACGACAACTTCGACCTAGAGTTTTGGCAGTCACTGGTCGAGTTCAGTCACGATGGGCCTTGTTCAACCCGATGTGCACTACCTGGTGTTATTTCGGTGCCATCTCCACCTGATACCTCCAGTATCGCTTCGCTCCAGCCGCCTTCTATGTATCCCATCCTCCCGGAAACACCGGTCGGGATTCAAGGGATGGGCCCAGAAGTATATGTGATCGACCATGACACGCCTCTAGTACCTACTTCTGAGGTCTCCTCCAACGAAGGTAGTGACTGGCTTCAACAAAGTACTTCTGCTGTGTGCATTGCAACACAAAGCCATCCTTTATTATTAAATCAAAACCCACACCAGTTTGCTGCTCCATTACCGTCCCCATTATCGTCCTCATCGCCATGGACTGTCTCTGAAACCAACATATCAGAAATTGTGTCTCTGAAGACTATCATAGCATTATCAGATATATACTTCGAAAAAGTCCACTCGCTGCTCCCCATTCTGAACGAGACAGAGTATAGGCAGTCACTTGCATCTCGCTCTTTGCCCGAGCTGTTAGCTCATGTCATCTGTCTCGTTGCAGCAAAATCAAAGGCTGCGGAGCCTCATACCAGGCTGCTCAGACCGGGAGCCAAGGATAGCTTTGTCTCTACAACACAATTCTGCTCGAAGATTTATGAGTCATTAGTCATAGCGCTCAACGGACGCCCGAGCCTGCCGAGGCTTGACATAATTCGTGTCATGGCCTTGATGTCGCTCCATCAAGAGGGCCCAGATGGCGGGGAGCAAGCTTCTAGCTACAGCACACAGGCTATCCATAGAGCACAGAGCCTAGGAATCCATTTGCATCGCCCCAAGGACACAAATTCTGAGTGGAAGAGGACTTTCTGGTGTCTATGGACACTCGATCGGCTCATGGCGGTTATGCACTCTAGACCATGCATAATATCTGACCGCGATTGTTCAGTTGAGCCCTTGACCCCAGGACAGTCGAAGTCGGTGGCTTTCGATATTACGCTCAGGATTGCAAAGACTTTGAGTGAGGCGATTGCTCATCGTCAACCGTCAAGTTTAGCCTCCGTTACATGTGTTGAGGACAGAATCGTTGGTTTTGAGCAAATCATCGACGAGGCGAAAGGCTGGGATCTAGAAACATCCATAATCGGTATGCTGAGCGCCCCTCGACTGTGTTGTTGTTATTGATTGGACATTAAACAACATCTAGACACCCTTTATATCTTATACCTCACGACTGTCGTGCTGTATCACAAACCTAAGACAATGGATTCCTCAGCATTCCCGTCTCTAGGAGACCGGCGGCAGCAACTACCCGCCATGAAAATCGTCATGTTACTCAGAGACCCCGCCAGATTCGACTCAGTAGCTCCACTCCCTATCGTGACATTTGCGACATCCTTGGCCCTGTCTGTATCGTATCAGCACTTCCAGCACGGCCAAGTGGTTGAAGATCAGGAGCACGCAAGGATATACTTCGAGATGGCATATGGAATTTTACAAGAGCTACGGCATAAGTGGACGTCGGCTGAGGCAATAAGCTTACCAGGGCTCAAAATCTCAACTGAATTAAGCAGGGCAGCTGATCTTGATGGTCTCTTCGAAATGCGTGATTAATAGACTATCGTCTTGATTCGCATTTGCCTACGGCAGTGGAGTTTGATACCGAGATGATATCTATGCGTAAGGCTATATAAGTTATTATGAATCCCGTTGTATTGAAATACTAAGTGATCAAGTCTAATTTAACGAATCATGCTAGAAACTATTGATCTTGTCCATTGTTTTAACCCAACTCTTTGATGCCCTTGCTGCAAACTTATCAGGTATCTCTGGATCTTCATCAAAGAGGAATCTTGAGAAAGTCTCCATGCTGACTAGGCCATCAAACCTCAGCTTTCCAAAAATCGTTTCCGTGATGGCATCCATAGGCAAACATCCACCTTGGTCTTCCTCCCACGCGAATAGCCTAGCATTTCTAGACCAAGCCATTCTCGGCATCTGATCGGCATTGTAAAAGGGATGACCCTCCAACAATGGGGCGTCTAGAACCTCAGCATCGCTCATTTGGACATAAAATATTTTCTTGACGTCGAGATCTCGAGACATCGCATCAAGTGACTCCTTAAGAACTTGATCGCCGTCCTGTCTCTTGCATCCAGGTGCGGCCGGATCCGCCCACGCTCGGGCGACTATGTGGTATGTGTCGAGGCATAGTCCGAAGTTAGGCCTGTTAACCCTCTTAACAATCTCCCAAGTGCTTTCCCATGTGTCTATATGTGTGCCCCATGCCACACCTTCATATGCGAAGGAGATGGGAGGGTCTTGCTCAAGACCTATGTCGGCCATTTCCACCAGATCTCGAACGATGATATCCATTTCACCAGTGGTACCTTTACTCAGCCAGTTGGTAGGGATCTGGACCAGTTGGATGTCGAGTACTTTGGCCATTTTCATCCACAGCTTGAGTTTTGAGATGAGTTTCTGATGGTCTTTTCGATCTTGGAGGCCCTCATAAAACCAAAAAGGTTGTAAGACGCAGGGCTTTACTCCCAACTCATCACACATGAACTTGATGCGTCGGGCGCCCTCGATCATGGAGTCATCATCCACGCGGCCGATAAATTCTTTGGTGTAAAACGTGATATCATCTTCGACTAGCTCAATAAGTTTAAAGCCGTGCGATGCCGCCGCTCTGAGGCGTCGTTCGATAGGGTGTACCGTTTGGTGGCCCAAAGAGGGTGAAGCGACGGCAGCTAGAAATGTCATGTTGGGTTGGTGTATGTTTGAGGATATCTTTTAATTGAACTGTTAATCGAAAACATGACACTTTAATGTCGACAACTTATAATAAGTGGAAATAGACGGATGTATCATGGATAGTGTCGATGAACTGCTCAAAGAACCGCCGGCTAAAGGCTTCCGGCCCGGGCGGCGAAAGCTTGTGCTAGTGGTAATAGACCGAGTCCTTCTCCCGGCTTCATGTGCCCAAGGGCTCGCTCGGCCAAGGTCTCTTCCGAACTTGAGCGATCGGGAATAACACACAATCGTACTCTCCGGATATGAAGCAAGCATTGCTGAGCTAAATAATAGAGTCTCCTAATCTTGTTATCATTCGCCATCAATTACGAAGTCGGATATCCGAACATTTCCTTTTCTTACCCTTATCCACTATATTTGAATCACCATGGGATCCCAAATCCAGAACAGACTATACATCGCTGGTGGTCCAGGCGGTGGCTCGATAGGACCCAAAGTACATGAATTCGTGGCTACAACACTGGGGCTGAACTGGACATGCGAGTTCTTGCGCTTTACATCCGTGGACAACGTCATAAACCTCTTTCGAGCCTCTGACTTCGCCGGAGGTCTCGTTACCATGCCCCACAAACGAACAGTTATTCCCAAAGTCGAGCATTGCGATCAGCTTGTCACTATTCTGGGCGCTTGCAATTGTGTCTATCTTGGAAAAGACGGCGGTTTGCAGGGCACAAATACAGACTGGGTTGGCATATACGACGCGATCTTAGCCGTGACACCGGATCATCAAGAGGGAAGAGTTGGCATGGTGTACGGTGCTGGCGGTGCCAGTAGGGCTGCAATCTATGCTCTGTGGGCCAAACTGGGGTGCAGCCAGATCTACCTCGTCAACAGAGATGAGAGAGAGGTTCAAGAGGTCGTTGAAGAAGTTCAGCGCCTACCCGATCAATATCTTCCAAACGTCATACACGTCAAGACTGTCGCAGAATGCAAAGATCTCCCGACGCCGTATTACACTGTATGCACTGTTCCCGACTTCAAGCCTGCTACATCCGAAGAGTTGGAAGCCAGGGACATCTTCAAGGACTTCTTAGTCAAAGGAGCAGGGAATGGCGGATTAGTTCTGGACATGTGCTATCATCCGTGCATGACCAGAAACCTGAAATTGGCCGTCGAGCTTGGCTACAAGATAATACAAGGACATACTGTATCAGCTGCGCAATTTGCAGTGCAGTGGAAGTTATGGACTGGGGAGGATATCGAAATGAAGCCTGTTTATGACATGGTGGAAAAGTTGGTTCATGATCGGGAGTCTGAAGCGGCCAAGGTCGGGCGGATTGCGCCAAGTAATTAGCCTTTTAACTCGAACCAACGCATGTCTGGCAATTGGGCGAGAACTTTAACAAGTCTTTTTTTCTTTGGTAATTATTAATGATCATTTTTTTTTATTTCACCTAAATCCATCACTTTGGGTGTGACAAGACGCGAAAGAAAGGGGCGGAACAGATAATGACTGGGTAGACCAAACCAAGCCAAGTCGATTGACCTTGAT
Source organism: Fusarium stilboides (assembly GCA_014822085.1). Taxonomy (NCBI): domain Eukaryota; kingdom Fungi; phylum Ascomycota; class Sordariomycetes; order Hypocreales; family Nectriaceae; genus Fusarium; species Fusarium stilboides. Next base: position 55,181 of record JAASAY010000425.1, on the reverse strand, counting down.
TCTGTGTCACACCATTGGACCGTGATGTGGAGATGCCCAAAATAATGAGTCATGTAGCTCAATTTACAACAATCGAGTCAGATCCCAATTGCCTGCCGAGTTTGGCTTGACGAGCTTAAAATATATTGGTGTCGTCGCTAGAGGCTGTTGGAGTCGTACGAATGACAACCCTACACACTAGACGACAATTAGGATACGAGTTATCAGTTTTATTTAATAAGATACAACTAAGTGGATGTCAAAGTAGCTCTAGCAGTCTCCGACGTTGAGTCAACCGTCTTTTTTCGTCATTTGTAACATCAGGGCATCCTCATCGCTGGTGTTGTATCCTTGCAACTTGATGCACACAATCAAGCAAGCCATCTCCTCAAGTCTGGATGAAGGTTAGAATCTGTCAAGCAGAACGACGCAAATTAACTTACGTAAAGACCTCCATCTACCCTCAGGATAACTCCTGTCTGGTAATTGTTGAAGTATGAAGATGCAAAGTACAAAGCTCCTTTGGCAATATCTAGTGGCGTGCACAGACGTTCAAGAGGAACGAGGGAGATGAGAGCGTTCTTACTCTCATCATCAGGCGTCTTACCTAGGAACTCGCGCATCAAGGGTGTCTCACTGATGGAAGGCGAAACACCGTTGATGCGAATTCCTCTTCCTGCATACTCGTTGGACAGATGCCGTGTGATCATATCAACGGCACCTTTGCTGGCGCCATACCAGGTCAGTCGCGTTGTAGGTCGTTCTGTGATGCAGGATCCGATGTTGACGATGTCACCGCCACCCCTTTCCAGGAAATGGGGAATGATGGCTTTTATAGAGTGGAAGATGCTCTTGACGTTGATGTTGAAGAGGCCTGGTATGTCAAGATTAGCTCAAGCACTGATCATTGTTGAGATCGATCCATCGTACGGTCGTATTGTTCTTCGGTAACCTCATGCGAGTCCTGGACAGCGTATGTCCAGCCAGCATTGTTGACGAGAATATCCAAGCCACCGTAGAGCTTTTTGGCCGATTCCAGGGCCTTGAACCAGTCATCGGCCGATGTGACATCCAATCGAATAAATGTCGCGGTTCCGCCATTGGCAACAATGTTCTCGGCTACCCTATAATGACCCCAATCAGTGCTGCAAATTGCACAATTGAAGAGGCAAACTCAAGATAAAACGTACTTTTTTCCGCTGGCTTCATTGATGTCGGCGACCAGTACCCTGGCACCTTCTACTGTAAAAAGAGTGGCAATACCCTCACCGAAACCTTGTCGATGTAAGTATCTGGGACTCAATCCTGGTTGTTTCAGCCAGTAACATACCACTGGCGGCTCCGGTAACTAAAGCCACCTTTTGATCAAGAAGTTTGTGTCCAGCCATTGTTGTCGTTGAGCTACTGAGATAAAATATCTTGCAGTTTTTGTTTTATTTTTTTTTCTTTTTGTCGTTCGAACACTCTTTTATCTTGGTCATCATGACAAGCGCCGACTTTTTGCTGTATCTTCGGAAATGGTCAAGGCTCATACCCCGCGATCCAGATAGGGAGTTCATGGAATACTATCCGTACCCGGATGTTTGTCACCCGGCTGACGTCTCTTCCGTGCTTACATACCACGTAATATCTCAGGCTCCATGTGGGGTGTTCGGGATATTGACTTTACCCGGCCGTGGGTCTCCGGACTAGACACGAAAAAGAGAGATCCGGCTTCCGTATGGGGTTGTTGACATCATGCCGACATGGCGTTCATATAAACTGAAAAAGATCAAAGAAACATCCATAGCGCATCTGGACAGCAAGACGCAAAGTAGCCAGACATTACTAAAGACATCAACATGCCGACATACGAAGGACGACTGTTCGTGAATGGCGAACTAAAGCCAGCTATTTCCGGAGAGACATTCGCGTTACATGTCGGTTTCCAATCTTTAATCTCTGCTATGGAATTCAACCTAACATGCAAGAACACAGAGTCCTGTTGATAACAGCTTGATTGCGAATGTCTCACGCGCTAGTCAACAAGATGTCGATCTCGCAGTGGCAGCCGCTGAAAAAGCTCAGCCCGCGTGGGCTGCTACTCCTGCCAAGGAACGAGCACGAGCGCTTCGAAAGCTTGCCGAGTTGATGGATGAGAACAGGCACAAGATTGCTGAGGTGAGATCCACGGACAATCAGTTCATCTCTACTTCCACTGACATTTTATTTCCTTCAGCTGGATTCAGTCGCAATGGGCAAGCCTCTGAAGGGCGCGTTGGCTGATGTTGACGAAGCTCGTGATTTCACCTTTTACATGGCAGGTCTTGCCGAAGCCGTCGTGGGACAAACGTCAACCAACAGCCCTGCTCATGTGAACATCGTTTTACGTGAGCCTTTTGGCGTTGTCGCGTCGATTATTCCCTGGAATTTCCCTACCAATATTGTACGCAATACCATGCCCCAAACGCCCAGCATAGACAGCTTAGCTAACTTTCATCCGTTCAGTGGTCACACGAGATCTGCCCTGCGGTTGGTGCAGGCAACGCAATGATCCTCAAGGTAAGTCTTCAAAGAAAATTCATGGGGGTTCATAGGCTTACATGACATACCACAGGGATCTGAAAAGGCGCCGCTTAGTGTAGGTCTTGACATGCTGTATCGTGGGTAAAGTAAAAACTGACGAAACCAGAGCATCTTCCTTGCTCAGCTCTGTCATCAAGCCGGCTTCCCGCCTGGTATTGTACAGACGGTGAACGGTGCCGGCGACACTGGAGCTCTATTATCCTCGCACATGCGCATTCGGTAGGCCCTGATCTATAGTCTCCGATGAGATGTTTGGCAACCTTGACCAGCTGACATTCCATACAACAGTAAAATCAGTTTCACTGGTTCTACCAACGCTGGCAGAGCGATTATGACAGCTGCTGCCAAGTCTAACGTCAAAGATGTTGGATTGGAGCTGGGAGGCAAATCCCCCTTGGTTGTTTTTGCCGATGCGGATCTAGAGCATGCCGCCCGCATGGCAGCATTCTCCTTCACATTCAGTGAGTTTACAAGACAAGTCCTGTTTACTTAGAGCATGCCACTGACTCCGTTGTAGACTCCGGGCAGGTTTGCACAGCGTCTACTCGCCTCTACATCGAAAAGAGCGCCGCTCAAGAATTTAAGAAGCTGTTGGTCAAAGCAGTTGGTGAATTCAACCTGGGTGATCCATCCAAAGAAGACACAGATCTAGGCCCCCAAGCCGATGCTGTGCAGTCTGACAACGTCCGCAAGTTCCTGGACATTGGCAACAAGCAAGGAAAAGCCCTTGTTGGAGGCAAGGCTGCATTGGATATTGGTGCTAACTACATCTCGCCTACCGTTTTTACAGATCTAGGGCCAAACAGCGATGTCAACAAACTGGAAGTGTTTGGCCCAGTCCTAGCTCTTCATGAGTTTGGTGACGAGCAGGAAGCTATTTCTTGCGCCAATGATACGGAATGTAAGAGTTAATATTCGTCGTCATTTTGAATCTGTCAAGCTAATGTGAGAACCCAGACGGACTTTACGCTACAGTCTTTAGCAATAATCTCTCCAAGGCTCTCAGGGTCGCTCGAGCTTTGCAAGCAGGTACTGTTGGTGTCAATGTTGCGTCTCCCTATGGTGCTTATGAGCTTCCTTTTGGAGGATTTAAGTCTTCAGGTATTGGACGTCAGAAGGGAAACAGAGCAGTAGAGGCTTGGACACAAGAGAAGACCGTCTACTTGCAACAGGAGTGGTAGACGTAGTAAAGTAGCAGGGTCGCAAAACAGACTAGGACTAGACGAGCTATTGAGAAATTCACTCTGGAGGCTCTAGAGAAATTTAAGTTCAGAGAGGACAGAACAGTTTAGTCAGAGTCTCTTGCCACTGTAACCCTTGAATGTGTCCGGCAAATGGATTATCCAGTTTTTCAAGACTCTCCGACTTTCTGTGCATTTAAATTAGACATGAAAGCGCCAATGCTGAGAACAGAGACAATTCATTTATGGACTCTAAGCCGTATTATACTTTGTTTCTTCGAATTCTATCGCCATGTCCTGTAAAGCTAAAGTCGGTTTCCTTGGCCTCGGAGCCATGGGGCTCGGTATGGCCTCCCACTTGGCCAAAGAAGGCTTCGATATAGTTGGCTACGACGTAAGTCCACAAGCTTCATCACGGCTTGAGTCAGAAGGTGGTTGCAGTGCGTTGTCGCCGCGGGAGGCTGCTTCAGGTAGAGATTTACTCGTTGTAGTCGTGGCTACTTCAGACCAAGCATCGACTGCCCTGCTCGATCCCGAGGCGGGATGTGTAGGAAGCTTGCCAAATGGATCTACAATTGTCATGTGCATTACAGCAGCTCCGGAATATATGCTCCAGCTCAAGGAACACCTGACTCGGCTTGGAAGGTCTGACATTAATCTGATCGATTGCCCCATCTCCGGAGGAGAGGTACGGGCGTGGCAAGGAAACCTCTCACTCATTTGCTCTGGAGGCCAGACCATTATCGACAAGGCCCATAATATTCTGAAATGCATGAGCTCCCAACTGCATTTCATTCCCGGGGGAATTGGGCGAGGCTCCAGTGTAAAGATGGTGCATCAGATCTTGGTCGGAGTCCACATCCTGACTACGGTCGAAGTCATGGGCTTGTGCGCTGTTGCCGGTCTCAACCCGCAGCAAGTGTACGATGCAGTCGAGAAGAGTGACAGTTATAGCTGGCTGTTTGGACAGAGAGCAGCGCACATGATTGATATGAGCAAGGTTCCGGCCTCTTCCCTCATGATCATCACAAAGGATTTCGTAAGTGTATATGGTCGAGACACGGTTAAGACCTTCCAAGCTGACTTGAAACATGCCATGTTGAACGGATCAGCACGCAGAAATATGTTCCCTTTACCGATGGCCTCTACTGCATTTCAACTTTTTCTTCAGGCTTCTGCCGCCGGCCATACTAGTGATGACTGCAAAACTCTGGAGATATACCTTTCAGGCCGTAGGAGTTTGGAAACATTCCCCGCGGTGAGTGCAGGGTCGCTAAATACTAACAAGGTCACTGCAGACACCATCCAAGATATACTTGTTGGTGTCCATTCAGTAGTGGCCATCGAAGCGCTAGCATATGCACAAAGCCTTGGGGTGCCTGCATCTGTACTCAAAGCAGTAGTACAAGACGCCGCCGGCTCAAGCGTTATGTTTGGCAAGATTGCTTCCCAGTTCCCAGATGATGGGGACGTCTCGCTCCGATACATTCGAGATTTTGACACCAGCTTGCAGCAACTGGTAAGAAAATGAAAACCCCACGTTACCAAGCACGACTGACTGGCTCCCGTACAGTCAAGCGGTGTAGAAGCGGCAGCGTCCTTAGGATATCCGGCTTTTCTTGTGACGACAGCGTTACAGCAGTTTTACATGGAAAAGAGTATTGCAGGTCGCTACTAGGCGCTGCCCTTCACCGAAGAGGTCGGATGTATCGTTAGCCGGGAAAGCCCTCATCCGAAGGATTACGCGCAGGATAACGCATTTAGACAATCGGATGACGGAAATACATATAAGTAAGCCAGTGGCCAGTTGAAAATAAGCGCTATTGAAAAGGAAGAAAAATAATTGTGAAGGGTCAAGTCAGTCGGTGTGTCATTGCCGAACTTTAAGTTCTGAAATCTGATTCAATTGTGATCCTCTCCATTTCTCGACATGGGCGTCTATCATATCGGTGAGTACGAGCCGTAATGCCGTCGAGAACACACTGACTCGTGAGGAGTTTTGTTCAAACTCAAGGCGGACTATGAGGAGTCCGTTCTACAATACTGGAAAGAACAAGTTCATGGGCTCGTTGGGACTGTCCCTGGTTCGTAATGGACATACGATCAAATCTCCGCGACTAGCTACTTATAATGTGACCAGGCCTGAAGTACGTGGATGTTGGTGCTCCTCTACCAGCCACTGCAGACAAGGCGAAGGGTTTCAACATTTCCCTCGTGGCCGTGCTGGAGAAGGCAGAGGACGCTTTGGTATATGCTGAGCATCCGGCGCATGAAAAGTGAGTCTTGCTTTCGAATAACAGTCGCTGCAATAGAGACTGGTTTGTGTTTATAACCACACGAACTGACTCATCGTAGGATCATCCAAGAATGTCGCCCAAAGCTGTTTGAAGAGGTCCTTGTTTGTGACATGGAGTTCCAAGAACGTTGATATGTCAGTCAATCGCTTTATGAGGATCGGCAAGGTCAACAACATCTACAATAGGTTTATATCACAGATTGAATCCAAGATTCTTTCGGAACTGATCACGATCATTGCTACTCATGTGTTAGATCATGTTTTGCCATGCGCGGTGAACAGGCTTACACATCGACATCCTCCGATCCACTGAAATACGTCAGAGGAACGTCCTCAGAAGGATCTCCGGCTGTACCGTCTGGCCGCTGTGCCAGAATCGCAGTAATGTTATGGAGATCACCATCCTCGGATACACCCTCAACTGTACCATCTGGATGTTGTGATAACATCGCAGTTAAGCTATGTAGGTCGCCAAGTTCGATCGGGTCGAGTATCAGATTCGAAGCGGTCGGTTGGGACCATGACTCAGGTGGTCCCATGAACGAGCTAAAGTTTTGCTGTATACGCGGATCGAGAGGATACGAGGAGGTAAAGGAGGATGAATCGTTTTTATTCAAGGCACTCAAAGACTTGAACAAATAATTAGCGTCGGGTCTTTATAGCCCTACCAGAGTAGACTTACGAGGAACTCGCCCAAGCTTTCGGTCGTGCCGAGCGCCTCGATACCTCCTTTTGGACGAGTTTCGGTATCTGGATTCTCTGCCCTGATCTGTTGGATCATTGTCAACATACATGGCTGATTGATTGGTGGCGGCTGTCGCAATGGTATGTTTCGAAGTAAATTACAAGTCGGCGGTAGGATTTCTTCACGAAAGCATTGCAAGAAACGCTCTGAGGCCTCAAGGACAACGAGCCAAATGCTACGTGTCTCATTTGTCCAGTCAAATGGCTGTCTAGATGATATACGGCATTGCAAAAAGGCTTGCAGCATCTGTAGGTGAAGTATATTCGACGGTAGAACGGAGCTTCGATTCTCTATTCGTTGATAAGTCCGAATATGGTCGGGAAGCTTCTTTTCCCAGGACAAATAATCCTGCTTCAATGGTTCGGTAGAATGTCCGTCCGCATTCGAGTATATAGAATCGTTGATGATACAAAGAATCTCTAGTTGTTGTGAATACACGCTGATAGCATGTGTGGGCTCATCGAACTCAGCCACTTCGGCCCCGACACCCAGAAGCAATGCTTGTTGGAGGTTCCAGGGCTCCCATTCGTCGTTTCCCAATGTGTTAAGAGGAATTAAGTTTTTAACCTGCGATGAGCGCATGCAAGGCTTTTCGCCTGTATGCAATGAGGTCAATGTATCGAGAGCAAAGCAGCCGAGCCAAGTGCGCTGCTGCTCCTCTGTCGTGAGGAACGGCTGGTCAAGACCGATATGCTTTGCAACAAGCATTGCTTGTCCAGCGATCAGGCTGGCTAGTGGCCACTGGCGGGAAGAGTACTGTAGAAGGGCGAGGACGAGAAACGCCTGTACGTGTCCCGTTGTGTATTTGCCTTCATCCTCAGTGGGTATCATGTCTCGGGCCGTGCGGTATATATCTTGGGAAATCGTCGGGGGGGATTGGCTTGTGATTTCGCAAACGTCATTGGAGAAGGAATGAAGAACCGTTGAATGTGCAAATATGGCCCAGAGAAGTGCATTATCCCCTGTCTTCCACATTGCCGAGGTCGTCGCTTTATTGCTTTGTCGTCGATACTCGAATAGACTTCGAAATACGGAGTGTCGTTGGAAGACGGGCATCCATGGGTGAGTGATGGAAAAGAATCGATTGAGTAAGAGCTGTGCGTTGCGAGGCAGTTCGGGTCGGGTAATGTGAGTAGGCTGGGAGACGCCATCAAACAGATTGTTAATGGCTCGCGGCTCAGGCACAACTGGGGCGGACGTGTTCCCAATCTGTTCAACGTTCCCGCTACCTGGCTTGTTGCCATTTTGCGGATTAGAATTGCGAGGAATTTCAGGTGAAACGAGGGGCTGCGGAGCAACGTGTATTGACTGCGAGACCCATGATAGATCCTCCAGGGAAGGTTCTTCAGAGGCCGCGGGTAATACCAATCCACCATCATCTTTCTCCTTGTCTGGTGTCAGAAGCGAGTCGATAATTTGCGGGATAAGGCTAGACCTCCATGTTGATAAGGGGTTCTCCTCGCTTTGTCCTTCGTACGAATCGTCCCGAATCCAAGAAGACCATCCGGGCTTGGATAAGAGTAGCTTCTGCACGGTATCTCGACTGCCTTGAACGGAATCAAATGTCAATCCCCAAAGGCATTCGAGGGCCCGGACGTAGCCTGTTCGAAGGCCTCTCTTCTTGACGGTGGCACCGTAGGAACAAGGCTTGTTTGCTTCGGAGCACTTCTGACAAGAGGGCCTAGCTCCGTTGCACTTGAGTTTGCCATGCCTACACCTGTTACAGGCCTGACCGACTCTGCGTCTCTTGCGTCGCGTAGTATCGTCGTCCTCGCCTGACGTATTCATGGTTGATCGATTGCAAATACACAATTTGCCTTGTGCCCTAGAGCGCGAATTGATCGATGGGAGGATGGCATGGGGTTTGCGCCCGAGCTACGTGCGTGGGCAGTAGTGTGTGGGGGACAGAGCTGGGATAGTGTTTTTGGATGTCTCCCTAACTCCGGTAACGATAAGAAACTATCCAGCCTGGAAAGCAAGGCGGTCAAGGGTGGAGAGGCCCAAGGGGATTAGAATTGCCAAACACGGTAACACCGCTTAAGCCCAGTGGGCGTCATAGTCATACGGCTATGAATATACCCGGATCTGCAATGATGCACCAATATTTTCATCAACCTCCGGTTCCCGCCCATATTCGACATTTGAATGAATGGTATCTCGATATCCGATAACCACCATCACCGGTCTTGATGGTTACATGTCACCATGTCGATGGCTTTGCCTTTACCAAACGGACTACACGAGGCAATAGTTGGTGTATGGGCACATTCTCAACGACAAAACTTAGTGAATAATTGTCATAAATGCTAACGTCTTGATCAGAGCGAAACTCCGAGTCCACGTCCAAGTCCAGGTCCGAGTCTGCGTCCGAGTCCGGTTACTGCCGATGTGGACAGTCACAGGACAAGCCGGTCAGACACTTCCACTCCACAGTCTCGACGTCCAAACATCCAGAAAAATGCTACCATCGTTTTCACAGGACCACGCAACAATGGAAAGTCCAGCTTGGCTGTTCTTGCTGGGCTTCTCTTACGACGCCGCGTACTAGACGCCGACGAGTATTCGCGCCTTGCCAAGACAACATCGATCCCTGACCCTGTTTTGAAGAGAAAGTTCGGCCATGAGGACCAGCCGCCCAAGGATCGTCGACTGAAATGGACAAAAGCATTGCTCTCTCGCTACAGTAAGGGCTTTGTTATCGCTTGCGGGCCCATCTTGGCAACGAGAGCATGTCGTGACTTTACAGAAGAATATGCAAAGACTCATCCCATCATTTACGTCCGGAGCTGCAGCAGCAACAGTGACGAGACTGGACAAGGAAAAGAGGTACCAAGTTGGATGCAAGAGCTTCTCGCCGTGTGCCATACCCTTTCCAACTATGACTTCTTCAATCTACCTGAGCAATGGAAGGACAATGTCGGCCAGTCCTCTGGTGAGAAAAGCCTGACAGACGTTCTGGCACATCGAGACTTGTCTAATAGACGCACCCAAGCCTTGCAAAGAGCACAGGCATCATTGGCAAGATTCCTAGCCTCCGCTTTGGGGTTCGACGCTTCATCTTTATCACACACGGTCTTCCCAACATTACACCCACGCCTTCCGCAAAATAGGTTGTATTCCAATCTCCTACGAGTGCGGCTATCGAATAAAGAGCTTGATGTCTTTCAGCTCCCTACTGGTGCAGATGCAGTCGAAATTGTCAATGATGTTTGGCAGTCTTCCGGTCAAGGCAAGTGCCATCTCGAACAGCTGACACGACTGGTAGCTGAGATACGACGGCATCTTCAAACACCAGTCATCTACCATGTCGAGAATGAATCCGGAAACTCGCCCCAAGGCGACGGAGAGACCTACATCGCCTTGCTGTATCAAGGTCTGCGTCTAGCGCCCGAGTACCTAACAGTCAACCTGCGCATGGAGGATAACGTTCTGAGTAACATTTGCCAAGATAGTGACAAGACCGCCATTGTAGGACATTATGAGAACATGAGTGAAGAACAGGGCTTTTGGACATCCTCCGCACCCAGTACCTGCTACCAAAGAGCACTCCGCATGGGTTGCAGTGTTGTCCGTATCGCCAAGAAAGGTCAATCAGTGGCAGAAGATTACCATTGCCTTTCGTTCGCTGCCAAAATCGCATCGGCACCCGGCGCTATCCCCGTGATTGCCTATAATATCGGCAAAATGGGCCATCTCTCGCGTGTCTGCAATCCGATCCTCAGCCCGGTGGTTGATAGTGGCAAGGACACGCACGCGTACGACTTGACAATTCCAACAAGATGGGCAACACTCTTCTCGCTGCACATACTAGATCCACTACAGTTTTATGTGTTTGGCTCATCGGTTCATCACAGTATGTCACCAGCGATGCACAATATGGCCTTCGCCACGTTAGGCATGCCGCATACCTACAAATCGAAAGAGACAGCAGTACTTGAGGATCTACCAGCACTATGGAACGACACCAATTTTGGGGGTGCCAGCATCAGTCTGCCATTCAAGAAAGACGTTTTACGATACGTGAGCCACAGAAGTCCTTCTGTGGAGATGATAGGTGCAGCCAATACTATTATCCCCATTCGGGACGTGACATCTTCGTCTCAAGACTTTCGCTCAAAGGAGTCTAGGCACAAAGCCGGGCCACTCCTGGGTCTCTACGCAGACAATACCGATTGGATGGGCATCTGTGCTTGCTTATCTCGGTCTATATCACCCGCAAACACAATTAACAGGGAGACAGTCGGTCTGGTAATCGGAGCCGGCGGAATGGCCCGTGCCGCTGTATATGCTCTCTTATATCTGGGTGTACGCAACATTTGTATATACAATCGGACACCTTCACGAGCTCAGACATTAGCCACACATTTTTGCCAAGTTTTCGCGGATTTCGCATCTAGTAAGCGCCAGAATGCCGACTCAGCGACGGGGCTTAGGATGACGGTCCTGGAGTCTCTGAGTGAGGAGTGGCCGATGGATTGGAAACAGCCAAGTATCGTGATATGTGCCATCAAAGCACATGATCAGCAAAACTCGACTTTAGCACCGTTTGTGATGCCTTCTTTGTGGATGAAAAGTCCTACCGGTGGCGTTGTTGTTGAGGTGAGCCTTTTGTATTTTGTCATTGTTCCTGAGAATCACTTCTAACATGAGCATTTCTTAGATGACGTTCTATACACCAGAGACTCATATCATGAAGCAATTTCGAGAGCAAAAGCCTCCGGGCTGGACACTGGTCGATCCTATCGAAGTGTTTCACACTCAGGCCTGTACACAGTTGGAGATATTTGTAGGTTGCCGAGCCCCTGCCAAGGCAATGAGGGATGCTCTGTTGCATGACTATGCAGAGAAGATGAAGCAAGGTGTCTTTCATCATGATTAGCTATACATCTAAAGCAAAGACATAGCCTGATAGCCATTACATCTATGGCTCTAATGGTACAATATACGATGCAAGTCTTTCCACAAACAACGGAATACTATACATTTTTACACCCTTTGTTGCATACTTTGGGCTTCCGGCTATGAGATGAGCCGACTCTCTATCATTGTTGAGGCGGCACAAGCCCCTGTGGACTATGAGTGTAGTTCGGTGTGGCGGTGCGAAGGTGGATCTCTTTTAATTTTATTTTTTCTTCAGAATCTTAACAGTTCCATCACTTGGACACCTCACGCGAGGCAATCGAATCTTGAATCAAAACTTACTAAACTGGGTTTAGACTATTACTTGTCCTGGATGTAGACTGTCCCTCCCTGCCTTCTGATCTCGTCCATAATTTCCAGCACTCGAATAGTTTCTGCCCAAGGCATGATAGCACTCTCGGTGCGACCAGCCAAGATATCTGATCCAGTGTTATCGGCCTCGTAAAAAAAGCCCTGCCCAGGATGAGTAAAATCGTAATTACTTTCCTCAAACTGTCCCTGTGAGATCTCTCGATAGACAGTAAAAGAGGCTGGGTGTGACGCATCCTTTCCAATCACGTCAATGTAACCCTTGGAACCTTGAATACGACACACGACATCAGGAACCGGAACCGCTGCGAATGTGCTTGAGATACTGGCCTGGAAGCCAGTTGAAGGACACCCCAAAATGGCGCTAGTAGTGACCTCGACTCCTGACGAATGTGACTGCGCGGCGATCACCTTCAGTGGTTTCGTGCTCTGGGCATTCGAGGGCTCTACGGCAATGAGTGCCCAGGTAAGAGGATAAATCCCCACATCCAAGAGTGATCCTGCGCCCAACTCGGGGTCCTTGTATCGGGAAGTAGCAGGTAAACTGGCTACATCGACAGGTAAGGCGTATTGGGATGACAGGATTGAGACTTCCCCAATAGTCTGTTCAGAAAGAACTTTCCGGAGCTTTGTAGCAATAGGGCGATGTCGAAGCCACATTGCCTCAGCGACATACACGCCTTTCTTCTTAGCAGCCTTGAAGACCTCTTTTGCTTCTCTAGCATTGATTGTAAAGGGCTTCTCGCAAAGGACATTTTTACCAGCCTCAATAGCATCGAGGCAGTTCTTCATGTGGAATGAATGGGGAGTTCCGATGTAGACGCAGTCCACGTTTGGATCGGAGTAAATCTCCTCGTACGAAGAGTATATAGTAGGCGTTTGACCTGGGCAGTGTTTGAGTGCAAAATCGCGACCTTTTTGCGCCGAAGACGAGCCAATGGCTTGTATGATGTGGGTGACCTTGGTGTTCTCACGATCAAGCACGAGGTCTGCAACAAACCATGATGAGATGAGGCCAGTCGCCACGATGCCCCATCGACAAATTGGTAAGTTGGACATGTTTGCTGTTCTTGTCGCTCTCAAGTTTGCAGTAAAGTCTGGCTTGTGCGGTCGTGGCGAAAATCACTCTTTGATCCTACTTGGTCGGAACAGTATTTCACTTTAATCACGGCCACAAGAGGTAGCTTTTTATCGATTGAATAGAACATGCATGTCAAGACGTTTACAATTCTTCAGAAGACAATTGATGCGTCGCACAAGCGTTCAACAACTAGTAAAGATCTCTTATCCGTAGGCTATGAGGATTTGTCTTGATATTTTCCGAGTCGAGACGGAGCACGCAGGCTTGGGGATCGCAAACATTAGTGCAACGAGTTACAAACGTGGAATCCCAATTCTACTAAGGCTGATCCATTATGTATACCCGTTTATAGTCTAACAGCGAAGCAAGCCAAACTCATGTCTCAGAATCAAGAAGAGGTTAACTACACCAGGATGCTCTTTACTCAGCCAGATACTTACCAAGATTAGCAAAAGAATTAGAAGCCATGCTATCTAGAGTAGTTTGCGAGGAGAGACCGATTCCACCCCGTAGTCGTAAAGTTACATAATGAATACACTCTTATCGAACTAAGGAATCCACTTACCGGTACCTCACTACTGCTACTATACCTAGACCGTCTTAAAGTGCGCCACCCCGCATGTAATCGGACCTAGACAGGCTGGGGTGATGCATAACCGAACGACAACAATCTTCCCCTCTCGCATGGCATTAGCGGCTTGACTAGCTACGTTACATACTACCTTAATATTTTGAAAAGAAATGCACTATGTACTTCAATTGCGTGAATTTAACCTATCCTGAAGGGACATTAAACAGGATGACATGTATATCGCTGGCTACGTTACGTGGTCACCTCTAATCGTCAACTCGATTTCGAAAGTGACCGCCATTGAGCGTCATAATTCAGGGTACATGATTTCACATCTTGTAGAGACGATAAACTTTTAACAAGTGATCTAGATAGTACGATAAGAGACCTTCAGCTAGTAGCAGAGCCAGAGTCGGGTCATTTATTACTTTTTTCATTACGACCGAGTAGTTACATAGCCAGCTCAAGTAAAGATAAAAAAAAAACACAAGTCAATCGTAAAACAATTGTTATTATTCATGAAAGGCAAGAAGTCAAATAAATCATTTTGATAAGAGCTATTCATAGACATATCGATTTGTTTCAGATAACTACATACCAAATGACTTTGCTCTTGAGTCAATTCAAATTTCGCCAATGTAACTAACTCTTTAACCTTCAAGGCAATTGCATGAGGTCGAATTCATGGGCTCCCTGTAAATACTCGTGGTCATTGCTAGTCCACTCGATACAAGGGACAAGGCGACCCCAGTTGAAGTTGTCCTTCCACTGCTCTGGAAGAAGAATGGTCTGATTAGAGCGATACCAGTTGGCGAAGACAATCGAAACAAGCATGACTCGGGGATCTTCTGTCTGATTTGGCATACCGGCGTGCCAGATCCGAATGTCGCGGATGATCAACGAGCCCTTTGGTAGAGTAGCCCGGATCGGAGGTCGGACTTTACGCCTCTCCTCAATCAGCTGATCCGTGAAGTCCACAGGGACACCCAAAGCCTTCGCTCGCGCAGCACGCTTCTGCGCGGCAATATCTGGGTCCGGACCATCATCTCCAGTTCCGTTAATACTGAGATGGCCAAGCTTTGCATCGTTGTGCGTGCCCAGCCAGAACTCAGTAGAACCGTTCTTGGGAGAGACATCGACAAGGTTGACGTTGACGCAGTAAGCGTGGGGAGCTCGTGGATAGTCATAAACATCGATATGAACGGGCTGACGGGCTTCTGCCTTGAAGGCTGTGTTGGCGCTGTAGAATCGAACCTTAGGGTCCCGTCCTAGAGCAGACTCCAGAATGTGGGCGGCCCAAGGGTTGGCAATTACATCCTCAAACAGATAGCCCTTGTCCGTAGGGGGTTCTTGTTGGATGTTATTGGAACCAGGGTTGAAGTTGACATGGGTCGTCTTGCTTGCCCTGAGACTTTTAGCGTCAGACAGCATCCGTTCGTTCATCTTGTCCAGATGAGACGGATCGATGGCATTTTCAATCACAACGAGCCCATCTTCGTTGAGTGCTTCAAGAGCTGCCTGTAGACTGTGAGACTCGACTGTCTTGGAGGCCAGTTCATCATCGCTTAGGCGAATGATGGTAGGGGTGTTGGGCCTCTCCTGCAGACTCATAGTAACTCTTGATTAAGATTCAGTGCTGTGGTTGGAGAAAATCTGGCTCAAGAAACAGAAATCTGTTAGAACAGTGCGGCTTGTCACCTGAAGATATAGGGTAATGTACTCACCAGGTGATGATGCTTGAGTGGGTGATGCTGTATCGTATCAGCTAGTGCTAAGTCGGGTCTAGACGTCTCACTCTTATACCTGGATAGCATGGATAGTAGATGTTGTGGTTATGTTGTATCTCGGGCTAACGAATGCCCCATGGAGCAGCTACGATATGGGGTAACCAACTTCGGGCTAAAGGATCTGGGCCTAACGACACACCAAGCCTCCACGGAATTGATCTTTTCCGAGTCGTTGATAACCTTAACTGGACTGATTTTCTAGACTGGCCATACCGATAGCCTGGGCCCATTTGACCCATCAACGGCAATTATGGCCTGGACCTCTGTTGGATTTGCTATCTCCCCAGATACGCCACAGCTTTGTTGTCAGGATTAGAGTCACCAGGCCAAGATATCAACACGGGGTAAACGATAGCTCCTCAATTTAAGTTCCAAAGCCCTCGGCGCGGGGTTCTTACTTACGGCCTTATCGGATCCTTGCAGTATAATTAATGTCTCGAGCCCCTGTGAAGTTCCCTCATTCCAAAGTTTTGCAATCTTTCTCATCTTCTTCCACTGAACCAGTATCCTTTCTTACGAAGTCCAGCACCATTGAATCTCCACAAAGAATGTCTGACCAGCCTGAGCTCAAGGATACCCACGGTCACAAAGTCCAAGACCCTGGCCCATCCGTGAAGGAGGACTTCGAGATCGGGGAAACACGTGTATCGGGAAAGCCATGGATGTATAAATCCTTGAAAATGGGCTTTATCAAGTTTCCCAGATACGCCTCTGCCAGCTTCCAGGTCATCTTTGTGGCTTTTGCAAGCTTCCTTTGTCCGGGCATGTTCAGTGCAATCAACGGCTTAGGAGGTGGTGGACAAGTCAACGCCCACGACATCAACAATGCCAATACAATCCTCAACTCCGTCTTCGCGGTAGTTGGATTCTTTGCTGGAAGCATTGTCAACAAACTTGGACTACGTCTGACTCTCGCTGTGGGCGGTTTCGGTTATCCCGTTTTTGTGGCTTCCTTGCTTGTATACAACCACACGCAAAACGTCGGCTTTCTCCTGTTTGCCAGTGCCCTACTCGGATTTACTGCTGCCCTATTCTGGACAGCTCAGGGAGCAGTCATGATTTCATACCCTGCTGAGGAAGACAAGGGCCGTTCCATATCTGTGTTCTGGTCTATCTTCAGTATGGGAGCTGTCATTGGTGGTCTTATTCCCCTTGCCCAGAACATACATTCCAGCAGCGGCGCGGTTAACGATGGAACCTACATTGGCTTCATTGTGCTGACGTCCTGCGGCTTTATCCTGGCTGGTTTCTTATGTAACCCCAAGTTTGTCGAGAGGAAAGACGGCTCACGAATTATTATAATGAAGAACCCAACTTGGAAGTCCGAGATTACTGGCCTCTGGGAGACATTAAAGAGTGACCGGTATATCATCTGTCTCTTCCCGATGTTCTTAGTCTCGAACTGGTTTTACACCTACCACTTCCAAGGCGTCAATCTACCAATGTTCAACATCCGCACTCGTGCGCTCAACAGCGTGTTGTACTTCGCGGCACAGATCATCGGCGCCTGGATCTTTGGGCTTTTACTCGACATCAAGTATCTCCGTCGTCCTACACGTGCGAGAGCCGTTGGCATCCTTCTCTTCGTGCTCACAATGGGTATCTGGGCTGGAGGTTATGAGTTTCAGAAGACCTATACACGAGAGATGATGGAAGAACACCCCGAACTGAAGCTTGATTGGAGCGACTCAGGCTATATCGGTCCCGTGTTCTTGTATATCTTCTATGGGATGTACGACTCCGCTTGGCAAGCATACTGCTACTGGTAAGTCCATCTAGCTCAGGCGGTTATGGCACCGTGCTAACAGTGTACAGGATGATGGGCTCCATGACAAATAACGGTCGTAAGCTTGCCAATTTTACTGGATTCTACAAGGGCATACAGTCGGCAGGCGCGGCTATTGCGCCGCAACTGGACGTGAAGAGAGTGTCATACATGGGTCAACTATATACTTGCTGGGGACTTTTGGCCTTCTCTCTGATCCTCGCATCACCCGTCATCTGGACAAAGGTCACAGAGCACTCTGATCTCGAAGAGGACCTTAAGTTCTCGGACGAGGCTAAGGCGGACGTTGTTGCGGAGCCTTTGCAAGCCGGGGGCCATTGATCATACTGATCACCTAGCCCTATGGCGGGAAGTATGAGCTACAGGAAAGCGCTTGTAACAATAGCAACCAGAAGTCTGTAGGGGCTACTTGTAACTCTGTCGATACTATCCAGACCCTTAGTTAGTTTTTTGACGTGGTGGATTTTGTCACTTGGGGAAGTAGTTAGGTCTCGTAGTAGTTATTATCAAGAAGCAAAGTAACCTTTCGAGGCCTTTTGCATTTATTTTCTCATTTAACCATCATTTGTGCGCAAGTTTGTGTCAGTCCTTAAATCCGATGGATGATGAGAAACAAACGTAGTGTTCGCTATAATAGTTCAAGCGGACCTCTGCGAAGGTTACAGCACCTTGCGATAGATAAGAAGCAAACATCCTGTTATTTCTTTGGTTCAAGTAACATGGAGCAGCAGACTACAAGATTTCTCGCTTGGGCAAGAAGTGATCGATAAAGCATTTATCCGACGTTACGCTGCACCACTCCGCTTCCGCCAACACAGTGCAGGGTTCAGGATAAGCAATGCCACTTCAAACTGTACTCCGATCATACAGTAACTGGATTAATTCCGATTCGTCATTAGCGGCAACCCCGCAGTTTATGTTTTGGGAGCTGAAAGTAACCACATCGTGACGTAGATTTCATGGCTTGTGCACGGGTTTGCTTTTCCCCGGCCTGTACACTGTCTAAGAAACGAATCAAGACTAGCCAGG
The DNA here is from genome assembly GCA_014822085.1 of Fusarium stilboides. NCBI lineage: Eukaryota > Fungi > Ascomycota > Sordariomycetes > Hypocreales > Nectriaceae > Fusarium > Fusarium stilboides. The sequence goes on along the minus strand of JAASAY010000425.1, from coordinate 36,932 downwards.
AGCCTGGAGTTATCTATCTCTACGCGTAATGTTCTACCCGTTTATCAATGCAGCGAAAGCGAAGGAGCTCCAGTTACGGCTTTACAGTATCTGTCTAGATTCTCTGCTCCAAAGCATTAGTTAAGCCTGTCGATGTGTTCCACAAAAGCTTGTTGCTTACCATACTACGTAACATAAGTAAGATGGGTACACAAAATATCGTTTATATCGATTCAATAAGCCCCAGTACTCATCCAAAAGTTATCACAGAAGAGATCAAACTGAAGTCTCATCAATTAACTGGACCTTGACTGCAACATGAACTCCTCAACCGTCACTCTCCCTCCACCCAACTACCCCCCGGAGATCACGGGTTATGTCGAACCATGGATCGCGTCTCCAGGGGACAAGGTTGCTGTCAAAGTATCATCGACCGAGCAAGATCTTGATTACAAGGTTGTCCGCCTGATCCACGGTCCTCAGGGTGAGGACTTTAATGGCATGACTCAAGAGACAGTTACCGATATTCCTGGTGGTACCTTTGCCGGGCGATACCAGGTGGCTAATCCAGGCTCATACGCCATCATTGACCCGCGCGACTACGGATTTAGCCAAGATGGTGTAGACGTCACTATTCATTTTCAGGCTCACCTCGTGGAAGAAGCTACCCATGTCCAGACCATTATTTCGACGCTAGATGTCCCGTCGAGTCGTGGATTTGCCGCTGTTCTCACAGATCAAGGCTACGCTGAGCTTTGGATTGGAACTGGATCATCCATTCGAGTGGTGCCTACAGGTTTCAAGCCAGCACCCAAAGAATGGACAGAACTGAATTTCACTATACGATCTGACAAAGTGAACTTCAAGTTTACCCCCATTGCCTCTATATCTGAGAAAACCACATCTCCGGTGGTAGGAAGCAAAGCCCTCACGAATAAAGCAAGTACCCAGGGAGATTGTGTGCTTACAATCGCGGCAAGTTATGTGGAAAGCGCCGACAAATCATCCGCAAAGCCAGTCAACTTCTTCAACGGTCGCATAAGTGGTCCGGAGCTTCGGTCAGCCACACCGGAGGCACCTGTCATTGCCAAGTGGGATCTTGCACTGCAGATGGATGGAGATAACATTGTTGATGTTTCCAAAGCTGGGGCTAACGGGCGTCTGGTCAATGCCCCGACCAGGGCAGTCTCCGGACATGACTGGGACGGGACTGAATCCGACTGGACCAAGACTGATCGTGGATATAACGCCGTACACTTCCATGAGGATGACCTGGATGACGCAGCATTTGAAACAGACCTAAATCTTGTACTGCCTCAGACACTGAGGTCTGGCGCCTATGCCGTCGTCATTCGCGCCACTGGGTCCGCCCTGCAGGACTCTATTCCCTTCTTCGTGCGTCCCACGGAATCAACAACAGCAGCTCTGGGAGCCAAAGTAGCCTATGTCCTTTCTACGTTCACTGTAAGTTCTCTATTAGTGTCTCTAATGACGTCTCATTCTAACCTGGTTGGTCTATCCTAGTATCTAGCGTATGCCAACGAGCATGTGTACGATAGAGACCACTTGATGAGTGGTGCCGACTACAACTGGAACGTCAGAAGAGACGACCATGTCTCCAAAACCGAGCGAAGACTTGATCTTGGCCTTTCTTGCTACGACGTACATAATGATCGTTCGGGCGTTATACATTCCTCCGCCAAACGACCCATTCTAAACTTGCGTCCCGACTACCTGAGCTGGAATTTCCATCGCCCTCGCGGCCTTGGAGCTGACCTTCTTGGGCTGGAGTTCCTTGAGAAGAGCGGCATTCCTTACGACGTGGTTACAGACGAAGAATTGCATGTCAGAGGAAAGGACGCTCTTCAACCATACCAAACTGTCGTCACAGCATCTCACCCCGAGTACCATACTGTCGAGTCCCTCTTTGCCTACATAGACTTTGTCAAGGCAGGCGGGAATCTCATGTATCTGGGTGGAAATGGGTTTTATTGGAGCTGTGCTACTAAATCTGGAAAATTGCATCGGGTCGAGATTCGACGAGGCGACCAGGGATGTAGGTCATTCACCTTGCCTGGAGGTGATCGTGTTTTCAGCACAAATGGTCAGCTCGGATTACTGTGGCGGTCGCGCGGTTTAGCAGCCAACAAACTAGTGGGTGTCGGTTGTTGCGCTGTCGGGCAGGGTCCTGGTGTCCCTTACAAGCGAACAGAAGCAAGCCGAGACCAGAACCTGGCTTGGATGTTCAAAGATATCCAAGGCGAGCTGATTGGAACTGAAGGCTTTGGCGGCGGTGCTAGTGGCGATGAACTTGACAAGTGCAACTTCATCCTCGGAAGTCCATCTAACACTATCGTCGTAGCAACCACTCAAGGCCATCCTGACGAGTTTGGCCTCTTCCCGGAGGATGCTGACTTTCCCATGACCAAGACCGTCGGCACTCAGACAAATGAGATCAGGTCGGATATGACTTATTATGAGTCAGGAGGTGGCGGTGCTGTTTTCAGCGTCGGTAGCATCAACTGGCTATGCTCGCTTGGGTGGAATCACTTTCAGAACAACGTGGCTAAGCTCACGGAGAATGTCTTAAGAGAGTTTGTGCGTAGACATAAATAGGTTCATAGAAACATCAACACAGTTTTGCACTATGCCTTCCTCTATCTCGTGCATAAATAAGTGGATATGAGAATTGATATTGCAAGGGTCTAGCAGAGCTGCCCCCGCTGAGGTGGTTATAAAATGGATCTCAACTCGTTCATAGCCCATGTCCATCTAAACGTCTAAGTATACAAACTAATTATCAAGAACATTCAAGATCGGTAATGATTGCCAACATTTCACAGACTGTGTTCCAAGGACCCCTCTAGGTGTGTATCGTGGTATGTCACGTATGACTGAGGCGGGGAGTCACTGGACACATTGTGACTCGGATAAGTGGTCTCCCGTTAGGGAGATCTCCAAACTGTGGAGTAGAGACACCTGTGTAGACTCAGTCCACCCGTAAAAATAAGATCAAATAATTGCGGCATTGGACGTCTCTTCAAATTCTTTCTTCATCGTGGCCAGTGTCATACAAATACATACCTAGGTTCAACTGATTGTTCCTTAAACACAAGCTGCCTTGTCACTCTTAGCACTCATAGTTTGCATGCCCATTCCCGAAACTCCCTACCTTCATCAACATGCATCTTGCAGCTCATACCTGGATGCGTAGTGAGCCTCTCGAGACCACCCTTGCACGACTTCAAAAACTTGGATACCAAGGTGTGGAGCTGCCAGGCGAGCCCGATCAATATCCGATTGAAGAGACTCGACGTTTGCTAGACCGCTATGGCATCAAATGCTGGGGAGCCGTGACTATGCAGCGAGGCAAGAGAAATTTGATCGCTGCCGATCGTCAGCAGCGCCTTGACAGTATCGAATACATGAAATCTGTTGTGGAATTATCAGCGGATCTTGGAGGGCAGATCGTCACTGTTGTGCCTGGACATTGCGGGACTACCTCGTCTGAGTCGAAGCCCGAAGACGAATGGAAATGGGCTGTTGAGGGCCTACGCGAGGTTGCATCCTTCGCCAAAGATCGAGGTGTAAGAATCGGATTAGAGGCACTCAACCGGTTTGAAACATTCCTCCTCAATCGGATTGATCAATCTCTTGCCCTGGCGGACGAAGTGGGGTATGATGTTGGCATCATATTTGATCCATTCCATATGGCAATCGAGGAGCCAGATCTCCTCACGGCTCTCCGCAAATGTCGTTCTCGTATAGTCGACTTTCATGTGGCCGACAATAATCGCTTAGCGGCGGGCGATGGGTCCTTCGATTGGGAAAGTATCATGCAGACCTTGATAGAAGGTGGATATGATGGGGGTCTGACGGTGGAATCTTTCCCTCCAGTTGATCGAACGCCAGTTGGGAAATTTGGTATGACGCAGCTTGGAAACGAAGATGGTCCCAACTCGGGCTTGCTCTCAGACTCCTACTACACTGAGTTACTGAGGCGTTCGGCCAAGACTCTGGTACCATATCTGCAAACCAATTAGAAGCAAGTCTCTAGCATTTAACTGTATCACCATTTGCCACATCACAAAGCACCGCGACCTTGTAATAATCAGTTCAACACTATCCGAGATTGCCCACTGCAGGAATGGTTACCCACGAGCCTCGCTTATCGGTAAAAGCTTTTGGCAAAGTGCACAATATGTACATACTACTAATACGTATCCAGGTCTCCCTCGCTAAGGGCTCTTAGCAGTTAACCCTTGTCCCTCACATCCCCAGTTCCCCACTGTGTAGAGATAGGCGTTGTCAATAATGTCGCCTATCTACAGTATCAAGCGTCCAAGCCTTGGAAAAAACAGGGATTTTAGTTACGTTGGCTGGAGCCTTGGGAGTCCGATAGACTCCACTATATCATATCAGGCCGTTCTCACAGAAACGCGAGTCTAACAGAGAGCTGAGAATGCGGAACAGGACCAGAAGGGAGAACAATAATCAGTTCACCACTCAGAGATTACGGGTCGCATAAAGCACGTCGATCACCGAGGGAGAGGTCTATTGATTTCAGGCGCTATCTTGTCTTATTTTATGGAGGAATAGCCTTGGCACCTCAATGACTCGAGAAGAAAACGAAAAGAAAGCATGCAAAGTTTTATCAATTACTAGACGCAGAACATGCGTAAAGAGTACTCAACACAGCCAAAACAGCATTCAATTTGCTCTGGCCTCAAATCCTTGTGATCATCCTTTCTGCATCGTCTTTCTACCCCTTAATATCCTCACCTTCAAGCCATTGCTTCGCCAGCCAGTACAGCTCATCGTGCTTGTCCAAGTTGACTGTACCAACATGACGTCGATGCCCAGGCATATCTAGTAAGACTTTGACACCCATTGTAGCCTCCTGCCAATAGGCCAGATACTTATATCCCGGGGGGTACGTTGCCAGCTTAGCCTCGTCGACCTTGGGAAACTTTGCCGGGTTGGCTGGAATCATCTTGTCCTTCTCATACCAGTGACGAACAAGATGCGCACCCCACTTCCCATCAATCTTCTTGAAGTAGAATGCAAAGCGGCAGTCAGCTTCAACATCAAACTCGGCACCGTCAACCTCGAAGCGCTGAGTGATGGTGGCTTTGAGCTTAGTCATGCCACGAGTTCCAGCGGCGTTGATATCTGTGCTTGAGCCGTGACATCGATGCATAATGAAAGCACCCTTGTCCATGCCAGCCTTAGAGGCCGCGATGAAGTCGGCGTAATGAACGCGGCCGGACCACGTAGTGTAGACGAAAGCGTCTGGGTGGAAAATAGATTCAAAGTTTTCCCATTCACAAGCATCCCTACGTTTTTATTAGTTCTTACATCGCACTATGACGCAGCAGAAGCTCGATTGAGTCTCACCTGTATGATGGCCAGCCCTCGGCAAGCTCGCGGAGCTTTTCTCGCTCAATGACCAGATGGTCTGGGCCATTGTTGCGGATGGCAGCATCGGGTCTTGACCCAGTGGGGAGACTGTGAAGATCCGGCATTCCGACAATAACACACGCAACTACCACAGATGAGATGAGAAATTTCGGCGTGATTAGAGCATTGATAAGCTATTAAGTCGAGAGCCGTTTCATACTTGAATGTGAAGCTCCTGGTGGCTACTCCCGGATGGAACGCCGCCTCGCCGCACAATGCCGGGACGGCTGAAGTCTCTGCCGTCAAGGCGAAGTCAGTCGATCACTTGGAACTGGAATAAGCCGATAGAAGAATTAGGGGAATCTGTTCGCCGCGGTTGTAGGTGATTTTTATTTTCATGGACTTTCAAGCCCCAAGGATGAGCGTTTGAATCACGAGCAAATCCGGGCGCCGTAGCTTCCCACCAGGACAACTAGACCTGGAGCTTCTTACCCTAGACCGGAAATCGACAACCCCATGCGGACGACTCTATCCAAAGACCTAGCGTGAGAAAGAGTCCTTTTGTCATACCTGGAATTGCATTGCATGCCTTAAAAATTGAAATGAGGAGCACCGTTGGCGGACATTTCAAGGGGTATTGATGATATCGTGACGTCATTGTTCTTGACATCGATGGAGCTCGTCAGCCTCAAAATTCCGATGATTTGTTCACACACTGGCAAAAAACACTCATTAAAACCGAATCGATATACTATCCGAACGGATTCGTCCCAGAGTCAGACAATTTATTTCTTTGCCTCAAGGTCTGCCTCAATTGCAGCCTGCATAGCTTCCACAGGAGCTTTCTGCTTCGTCCACAACTCAAATTGCCCGTAGGCTTGCTCAACCAAGACATGAGTTCCTTTGAAGACCTTCCATCCCGGATACTGTCCAGCTACCTTCATCATGCCCGTAATCTGAGGCTTATATGCCATCTCGACCAAAACTCCCTCCTTCACGCTAGAAAACAATGCGCTTGGAACCATTGCCTTTCCAAGGTCAACAGCCGGGACGCACGCAACGATCAGTCCGATTCGGCCTTTACCAACCACAGCCACCTCTTCTAGCGTCGGATAAGCAGATGTTTCTAAGTGGGAAAATCGTGAGATCATGTCTTGTGCCTTGGACAGGGTTCTATTGACGACAATGAGCTCCCGGAAGCCCATCATTTGAATAGCGTAGCAGGCAGCTCTGGCAGCACCTCCGGCTCCGAGCACCAAGGCAGCTGAGGAAGCCAAGTCCGGATATCCGGCCTTCTCCACGCATCTTCGGACACCAATCCAGTCAGTGTTGTCTCCCTGGAGAAACCTGCATCCGTCAGACTCCTTGACCACAATCGTGTTGATCGCTCCAATCACTTCAGCTTGGGGGGAAACCGAATCCAACAGCTTAGTGATATGAAGTTTGTGTGGAATCGTGACCGACGCGCCGCCAAAATCTGAGCGGCGAACAATTTGCTCTACTTCTTCATCAATCCCCTCACTGTCGTAAATCTGGTAATAGTTGTTCAAATTGAGCGCCCTGAATCCTGCATTGTGCAGCGTGGGAGATAGAGAGTATGCAATGTTGTGGCCAAAAATGTAGAATTGCTTTTGACCAGCCACGGCGACATGCCGTACATCGTCTGATGACGAGGCCATGGTGTTTTTTTTTTTTGTGAATTTTGGTGAGGAATCTTTCTGTCAGATGAAATGTTTATATCCTGTTACGAGGTTGGAGAGCACTTTACATAGTTTCGGACAAAGCGTCCCGCAGGTTATGGCCCGGGTGTGGCAAAGCACTCGACCGGCCCGGAGCGTCTGCTTTGGGACCCATCTTCTTCTTGGTGGCACAAATCCACGTAGGCTATCATGGAGGAAATCAATGACATTTCGTCGTTTGTTATCATTGTTAATCACATTTCTGTGGTTTCAAGTTCAACAAGAAAGAGTGATGGTTATGTTGGAGTCGTGTAAGTCCATTTTTTGTAATGGTGTACCTACGAGCTAAAAGATCAAGCTGGACATCAGGCCAATAACGATATAGGTTCAAGGATGTCAAGAGGCCAATTTACTTAATTTACTATTATATGATGGCGGTTCATGAAATAGCATTGGGTGAAATATAATAACTCTCAAGTTCAAAGACATCTTGTCATCCATTGACTAAGATATCAATCAACGTCGGGAACTAGCAGACCATTAACAATAGTCATCCCAGTAGCTCCTTGCTTCTCCATAGCCTCCAGAGCATTCTTCTCGCGCAAGTCGCTCACTTCCTGCTCTGTCACCAATACAAAATCATACTTAAGTAGCTTCGTCGATGGATCAACGTTATACTTCTCCACCAACCCTTCCACATCAGAGACATTTTCGATGTCCACGACAAGAGACTCCTTGACGCCAAAAACGGCATCGGATCTCTCGTATGGATCTCCTCGGATATACAAAGCCCTATGCATTATTAATCAGATGATTAGAAAGAGAAAATCTTGAACTTACGTTATGAGACGATCATAGCCTTGCTTGTCAAACATGAAGTGGAAATGGCTAGGTCGAAATGGGTGACGGTGCAACTTCCCCAAGAGCTTTCCTACAGGCCCGTCGTTTGGAATCGGATAAGGTACAGGAACAATGGCGTTGAAATGGAATTCGCCATCCTCATCGCTCTGTACCACAGCCCTACCATCAGGTCCATCATGATCAGAGTACTGCACGTCGTAGAACCCCTTGGAATCAGTCTCCCAGACATCCACCTTTGCATCTGGAATTGGTCTTCCTTGCGTATCCTTGACCGTGCAGGCGACAAGCATAGGCTCACCATCTGGATCTTTCGATATGGAGGATCCATTGTGGACATGCTCAGCTTCGTGGGTGTGAAAAGGTCCCAACACAGTGCCCTCAGTTGATGCCTTGGGTTTTGGGTGGTCGATGGAATCAACAAGTAGGGATAAACCTAGGATGTCGGAAAGAAGGATGAACTCTTGTCGCACAGGAGAACATATTTGGCCCACTTGGGTAAGGAATTGAATTGCAGCGTCCCATTCTGCGGTGGTGAGGCGTGTTTCCCGGGCAAAATCGTGGATATGAGTGACGAGCTTCTCGAAAAGAAACTTCATGCGAGGATCTTCGCATTTTGAGTTAATGGCGTGTACATTCTCCGTGATGTTATCGATAGTCAGATCTTTCAGGGGATGATCAGGATGGTTGTTCGAGGGGCTCATTGTGGGTGTTTACTAGCAGCTGGTAATTCACAGGTGATGAATTATGAAGGGCTCTAACAGTGAGAATCTCTTTCCAGTAAATGCATATATAACTTGGGGGATTGTATGATCTACACATCAGTGAGGTGATAATCGTATCATTTGTCATAGATTACTAACTCAGTGACTGAGGTACAACACTGGAGCGGCTAAGACAACTGCCGGCTTGGTAGTACAGTACCGGATAGCATTCTACCGCGGCAAAACAGCCAGCAACACAGCGGTTGGAAAGATCCGAGTAGTTGAGGTCAAAAGGTGATTTAAAAAAGCATAATTGAGCGGAATCTGTATTTGAACATCTCAATAATTCAGTTCTTTCCGCGACAAACACCATGGACGCATTTGAGTACAACGCCAACCCCGCGCGCGTCATCTTCGGATCGGGCACTATCAAAAGATTGCCCGAAGAGCTGTCTAAATTGGGTGTCGATCGTCCTCTTGTGCTCTCGACACCGCAACAAGTCGGACAAGCTGAGAGTATCTCCAAGATCCTCAACGGCAATGTGGCTGGCTTCTTCAGTGAAGCCCGCATGCACACGCCCGTTGACGTGACGCAGCGGGCTTGCGATCATGCTTCAACAACTAAAGCCGATTGTCTCGTCAGTATTGGCGGAGGCAGCACCACTGGCCTAGGCAAAGCCATCAGCGTCCGTACGGGAATGCCTCATATATCCATTCCCACTACTTACGCAGGCAGCGAAGTCACGCCTCACCTTGGTGAGACGGCAAATGGTCGAAAAGAAACCAGAGCAGACCCCAAGATTTTGCCTACAGTCGTTATTTACGATGTCGACTTGACTCTCACCCTGCCCGTCAGTCTTACAGCAGCGAGTGGTGTGAATGCTATGGCTCACGCTGTGGAAGCTCTATATGCACGCAATCGCAATCCCATCATTAGTCTTCTGGCTGCTGAGGGAGTGAGGGCACTCGCAAATTCGCTACCAGACTTGGCTGAGAATCCAACTTCAATGGATGCTAGGTCTACAGCCTTGTATGGCGCCTGGTTGTGTGGAACATGCCTTGGGAACGTGGGCATGTCGTTGCATCATAAGCTTTGTCACACTTTGGGTGGCAGCTTTGACCTACCCCATGCCGAGACGCATACGATACTCCTTCCACATGCCCTTTCTTACAATGCCCCCAAAGTGCCTCAAGCCATGGAGAAGCTTGCTGAAGTACTGCCTGGAAGTGAGGGAGATGCCGTCAAGGGACTGAACATTCTCTTGTCTAAAGTCAAGGTGGAACGGGGACTGAAGGCGTTGGGGATGAAAGAGGAAGACATTGACAAGGCTGCAGATATTGCTTTGTCCAAGCCCTACTGGAATCCTAGAGATGTCGAGCGATCAGCGATTCGTGAACTGATCAGAAGGGCTTGGGCTGGAGAAGACGCGCGTGCCGACCTGTAAAGTAGTGGGGAATAGCGTGGTTGTCAAATTAATAAGTCATATGTGCGTATTTTCCGTCTCAATATAAATCTATACCGACATCGATCAGAACGTTGTGTAGGTATTGCCGAGCGAAAGTTAATACGTAACGTACCACAAAAGATCAAGCCGTGGCTGAAACTAACGAAAAACATAAAGCCTCGGCCTTGCTATGGTAGGGCTGTTATGGGTTCGCCACTAGTTATCTTTCTGCATGGTACAAGGCTCAAGGAGCGGCCAGTGACGACTTACGTACGGACTCAGTTTCCACAAACAGCCTGAGCCATAAACGAGATACGAAGCGGGAACGAGGTTTTAAACGATGCTCTTCTCTTATCAGACTTTAGTAGCCACGGAATAAATCACGCCTTGGTGCCAAGAACATGAATTGCTATAGCCATACGTTCCTCTTCCTCTCAGTTAAATCCTCGGTTCGTTAGAACTGTTAAGCTTTGCATTAGGGTTGAGAGAACCGGCATCGACAACAATGGCTGACAAGAAACGAGAGACCATCCGGTACGAGCTCGCCGGCGATGAAACACCATATCCGAGTCCAATCACTCCAACATCATACCTCAATCCAATTACTCCAGTATCGCACCTGGGCCCGGGTACTCCAACACCGTTCCTGAGTCCAGTTACTCCGACATCTCCCTATTCGAGCTTGAGAAATGCTGTCAGCACTGGGAACATTGCACATGTTACAGAATTGCCGGCCGAACATGTGACCGCAAGTTCCTCGCCATTCACTTTACCATCCTTTCTTGGGAACGACGCCAAAGTCCGAGGTAGATCTCCGTTCCGCCACTCTAGTCTCTTCGCATTAGTCTCTGACTTTAGATTTATGTAGATGATGCCCGCGTTGAAATCAATTGCGACTCCAAGTTAGTTCGCAGTCTCACTTACCTATACCGCCCGCCGCCCGAGAAGAACCAACACCCAGAGCCCGCAGTTCCAGGTTATGAGGAGGCTGAAACACCTCAGAAGTCATGGGCGACGAAACTCAACATCGTCATTCAGGTTGTCGGAAGCCGAGGAGACGTACAACCATTTATCGCTCTTGGTAATGAGCTCCAACGACACGGCCATCGCGTTCGCCTCGCAACTCACGACACATTCGCCAAGTTCGTACGGGATTCGGCCTTGGAGTTTTACCCCATCGGCGGCGATCCGGCTGAGCTGATGGCCTACATGGTTAAGAACCCAGGTCTGATACCTAGTATGAAGAGCTTGGCGGCAGGGGAAGTGCAGAAAAAGCGTTATATGGTCCAGGAGATGCTCGAGAACTTCTGGGACTCCTGTTTGATGGCTGACCCTCTGACTGGCGTACCTTTTACAGCGGACGCTATTATCGCTAATCCTCCCAGCTTCGCACATATTCACTGCGCCCAAGCACTCGGTATTCCTGTGCATCTCATGTTTACTATGCCTTGGAGCAACACGAAAGCTTTCCCACATCCTCTTACTCAACTAAAGAATACCGGTAGCGATCCACGCACTCAGTATTATATTTCCTACTACGTAGTTGACTGGTTGACATGGCAGGGGTAAGTTTGGACCCGATCATCCCCGATGTGCAGTTTATGAGACTCTCGGCTTACCACTCGATCCCCAAGGCTGGGAGACATCATCAACAAGTGGAGAAAATCGATAGACCTGGAAGAGGTAGCCATGTTCGACGCCCCGATACTAGCAAAGACCCTCAAAATACCATTCACCTACTGCTGGTCGCCGGGTCTGGTGCCAAAGCCATCAGACTGGCCTTCACACATTGGTCTGATGCCTCTACAAGTCTGCTTAGTGCCTTTTCCTGCTGCTAACATTTGCATAAAGACGTCTGCGGCTTTTTCTTTCGTGATACTCCTCCCTACAATCCACCGATTGAACTCGTCGAGTTCCTTAACGCCGGTCCGCCTCCGGTCTACATCGGGTTCGGGAGCATTGTGCTGGACAATCCAAAGAAGATCATTGATGCCATTCTGGATTCAGTGAAGGCTACTGGTGCACGTGCTATAATCTCCAAGGGATGGTCTGACCTTAGGGGATTAGCGAGCGAGGACATATACTGGATAGAAGATTGTCCCCATGAGTGGCTTTTTCAACATGTCGCTGCGGTGGTTCATCATGGGGGTGCAGGAACAACGGCCTATAGGCTAAAATATGGGAAGCCTACCACAATTGTACCGTTTTTCGGCGAGTGAGTTCACTGAGCGACTACTGCTTTGATCGCACTCTCTCCCTTTGTTCGAGGCTAATTTGAGATTACTAGTCAACCGTTCTGGGGTCAAATGGTGGCTAACGCAGGCGCCGGCCCTAAGCCAATACCTCACGCAGAACTGTCAGTGGGCAACCTTGCCGAAGCTATCAACTATTGCCTCTCGAAAAAGGCTGCTGATGCGGCCGCGTCCATTTCTGTAAAGATGGAATCAGAACAAGGTGTTCGTGCAGCTGTGCAGTCATTTCACAAACATCTACCCTTGGAAGGCATTATGTGTGATCTCATCCCCAGTGAGCCCGCTGTTTGGTCGTACAGCAAGTCGAAGAAGTCTATCAAGCTTTCCAAACTCGCCGCAGAGATCCTAATCTCGACCAAATCGATCGATGCTAAAACCTTGAAACTGTTGGTATCTTCTTGCTACGCTCAGCCATCAACCGGACTGCTAATTATCTTATCTCAGCTATCAGAGTAATCGCATCCTGATCGAAACTACCCGATGGGATCCCATCTCAGGGGGCGCCTCAGCGGTTTTAGGAACGGCAACCGAAATGGCCGACTCTATTACTGGTATTGTTACCAAGCCAGTCGGCGAGTATCGGGACGAGAAAGATAGGCGTGCTCGCGAATTGAAAAGAGCCCAAACCACGACTTCGTCTTCAACCCAAGAGACTGCCGCCCGAGAACCAGACGACTTTCTACCACCACGAAGCGAAAACTCTAGGCCGTTGGCCGGTAGAATAGCTGGCGCATCTGCCAAGAGCGTGGGCATGATGGGTCCGCTTGCTCTAAAAGGCATGATGGTCGATTTTCCGCTTGCCCTGACAGAGGGTCTGAAATCAGTTCCACAGCACTACGGCGGCAACGTGCGAAATCACGGCCCTGTGACCGATGCCAAGAGTGGCATGACTGTTGCGGGCAAGACCTTTGCTTGGGGTTTCATTGACGGCTGTAGCGACGTCGTAACAGAGCCATACAAAGGTGCCAAGAAAGAGGGCGCTCTTGGAGCTTTCAAGGGAATTGGCAAGGGGATGATTAGCCTGGCAACCAAGAGCGGCGCTGGCATGTTTGGGCTGGTTGCTTATCCCAGTGCGGGAATCAGCAAGAGCTTGCGGACAGCGGTATATGGCTCGACACGTAAAGCGATTGCACAGAAGCGTCGCGAAGAAGGGGAGTGGATGGCCAAGAATGGGCCCGGCATTCAGGTAAACTGGGACGAGGTGGTAAGAAGATTCGAGCATCTGGAACTCGGCAACTAAGGTAGAGACGGTCAGACGATGCTTTCACTGCCTTGTAGGAATGGCGTGATTCGCCAAAGATTTAACAAGAACAATCAACACTTCGAAATGTCGTACCACTAGAGTTCAGGTTCCTTCACAGCGCTCAAATTCAGTCATCCGGATTACTTGGGACGTTTCGAGAATCGTTGGCACGCTTAACTATAGGTTAAGTCTAAGAGATTGGCCATGCAGATATTATATGACCAGTATCGTGCTTTCTTTAGCTGTTAGAACTAACGCACAGAATTTCATCACGAAAGTATCATATGTAGAGCTGCATTACATGAATTCTAAACTCTAAGGCGATAAGAATTGCGTGACTAGCTTCAAGGCCACGGAATAAAGTGTGTGTCGCTAATTGATGAAACGACGACAAGCGTTGTTGAGTAGCCATCGTCTCCTGCTTGTGACAAAGGGCGGATGATATTAGTCAGCGAGGCTCATTTTCAATCAGAGCAAAGATTTCAGCTAACGTTACTCGTGAGTCCGACGAGTAGATATTGTTGCGTGGTCTCGTACCTCGTTTAGGTTCGTTTATATACGTACCTGGCTGGGTACTATAGCTCCACGCAGACAACTTACTCAACCGAGCCCATTGAAATTAATTTCAATTATTGTTCATGACTTGCAACCAAGTCCAGACCTAATATATAACACCGAGGCCTTCAGGAATATGTCTACTTCACCAGCTCAACACCCTCGAAATCCTGAAGTTCAATACTCTGTCGCTTCCTACTAAGACCATTCTCCTCTTACGGCTCAAGATGGCCGATAACCAGGGCTCTGAAACGTTTGACTTCAAACTCTATCGCTACAACCCTTCACTCGCAGCTGCAATCGTCAGTGTCATTGTCTTCGCTGTTCTTACGGCTTTACACACCTGGAGACTATTCCGAGCACGCGCATACTACTTTACTGCTTTCGTTGTTGGCGGCCTTTGTAAGCCTTTCTCCTACTTCCAGACCTGGATCGACTCCCTATAGCAGATCTAACGTGTGTTGCAGTCGAAACTATCGGATACGGTGGTAGAGTTTGGGGTCATTTTGACAAGCTCTCCGTCGGGGGCTTCGTCGTACAGGCCATTCCAATTCTCGTCGCGCCTGCTCTATTCGCTGCCTCGATTTATATGATACTCGGTCGATTGATCCGAACCGTGGGCGCTTCACATCTATCCTTGGTACCTGTTCAATGGGTGACACGCATCTTTGTTACAGGCGACGTCTTTGCCTTCACTCTGCAAGCTGGAGGCGGAGGTATCCAGGCTGCTGGTACTTTGCATCTATACAATATTGGAGAAAAGGTCATTATAGCAGGTCTTCTTGTGCAGATTGTTGTCTTTGGCTTCTTCGTCATCAACTCTCTGTTATTCCATTACCGGTTGTGCCAGTTTCCCACCACCGAGTCAACACGAGGCGACGTACCCTGGAGGCGATACCTTTACGTCCTCTACGTTTCAAGCGTATTGATACTTATACGTAGTATCTTTAGGGTTGTCGAATATCTCCAGGGAAATAAGGGATATCTCATCTCTCGCGAAGTCTTTCTGTATATCTTTGATGCCATCCTCATGGCCCTTGTGATGGTGGTTCTGCTGGTATGTTATGTGGAACACTTGCAAAAAAAGAATGAGCCTACGGATTCAGAAAGGGAGTTGTCTTCCTATGAAAGTGTTGAGATTGGAAGACGCCAAAAGAAACCTCGTCAAGGACGGGTTTAACAGAGAAATGCTACCTTGTGCACTGACTTTGTCCCTTCCTCTCACAATGGTTGTTTTGCGTTTTTTGGTCTTTTCTTTCTTCCTTCTTCTATGTTATGGTCCAACTGGTTTGACTTTTGTAAATAAAACGATAGACTAAAACAGAGTTCCTCTAACTAATATCACCAGATTGACTATTGTCAAAGGATGCAATAGTAGATAACGCAGGGTCCTGGCTAAATACTCGATTGGATTGCACCTATCGATCCTAATGATGGACAAGGAAAAGTGTTTAGCATCGTGTACCGACTGATATGCTTTCAAGCTCATACAAATTGGGTCGTAGCCTCTTTGGAATGCCAGGCTAAAGTTTCAGTCCAGTCTTCTTTTGTGGATAAGAGCAATGGCATCCAAAAAATGGGATGCATTCATCCGGGAAGCTACTGTGGACTTGAGACACCGAAAGCCCAGTCTAACATGGCATGTAGATCAGGTCAGCGCAAAGAATGGCTACTAATTCCTTATCCCAAGATTAGAGTACTCCGCTAAGGAAAAGTTCTTAAATAACTTCAAGACTTAGTTAAACTTTGGGTCAATTCTAATAGTTATTTTTTCAGTATTTGCTTTAACATAGCGGACCTTCTTACTTATTCTTCTAAAGCATAACGTTTGTAGTGTCTCATGTTTTTCTTATAGACTGCGTGACTGGGTCCTGGTGCTCAGATGTTAGTATGAGAACGCGTCATGGCATGCAGCTAGAGCTAACTGGATCAGGATAGATGATTTCTCAGTATGGAGCACAATGTGCCTTCATCCAATCGCTGGTGCTCAGACAAGGTCTAAGGTTTCGTTTAGTTACGAACCTCGTTTATGACCCCTCGTTTAACTTCGATCTCGCTCCGCTCAAGTTAGATCTCGTTCTCATTCGTTACTGGTTTCTTTCCAACCTTCATCCCGTTGCGTATCCTCGTTAATTTCTGCATCAGAGCGAAGTCTCTCTCTCTCATCATCTTCGGCTCGCTCAGCTGCTCTTCTCGCTATTCACTGTTCTTCTCTCCTCGGTGTCGGTGGCCATGACTACCGGGTTCCGTGAGGGTACAGTCACGAAAGATGGTGGGGCCAAATCACGTCGACCACACAAGAAAGCGAAAACAGGCTGTAACGATTGCAGAAGACGCCGAGTCAAGGTACGTAGCTTTGGTGGCGATATCGAGGCATGGTTTAGTTGCAGCTTGTTAACCCAAGATAATAGTGTAGCGAAGAGAAACCTCACTGCCGTGCCTGTCTCCGGCGTGGCGTTGAGTGCCAATACCCGCCATCTCAAGTTAGATCCTTTTTCTCAGGGCATTCACCCGTTGCGCAACATGATGATGGCACTTCACCCAATTCCGTTGCAACGCAATCACCACATCAGTGCCAGTCTCAGCAGACCCCACCATTCTCGAGTCTCTCATCAATTACGTGCACCGCTATTCTCAGATCAACATCACAAGAACAATCGTGCACCACTTTTGGTGTACAGGATATGGCACTCCTGCATCACTGGACTATCTCAACCAGCCTTGAGCTATACAAGAACTCGCGTTTATCAGTCATCTCCCAAGTCACATTTCCTGAAATAGCGTTCAAGTATCCGTTTGTTATGGAAGCCCTGCTTGGCCTGACTGCCCTTCATATTGCATATCTTGATCCGCAGCAAAAACTAAAACATGTAGCAAATGCCGCCCATTACCACAACAACGGTTTAGAGGGGTTTAGAAACGCTATGCATTCGACAAATAACGAGACAGCAGAAGCCTTGTTTGTCTGGTCATCCCTCAACCTTTGTTATGTTTTTGGCATTTCTGGTCGACTCGGTGAAGACCTCGGGGATGAATCGACTGCCAGCAACCGCAAAGACCGCATGCTGGGAGTAGAGTGGATACCCATGTTCCGAGGCGTTCAGGCTGTATTGATGCCAACATTTCCATCTGTTAGCTCGGGCCAGCTGAGTGAACTGTTGATTATAGGGAATTGGGAGGAGATAGACCCTGATAACACCATGGACCCGGAGGATCAGCGCTTTTGCCAGACACGGAACGCTTGGGAGAACAGCCTTGACGCACCAGTATACGAAAAGACATTACAGGTTCTTAGACGAATCCGCATGTTCATGGCACAATTTGCCACTATGGATGTTGAGACTCCTAACGAATCTGGGTTTAATAGAGCTTGGCAAGGAGCGTTCCTTTTTGTGCCTTTTGCTCCTGAAGAATACTTTACTCTTTTACACCAGAGGCAGCCGCCAGCCCTGGTGTTGTATTCCTTTTACGGCGCATTAATGCATTCAAATAATGACTCGTGGTTCTTGGAGGGTTGGGGGCATGATATTGTGGGGGTAGTAGATGACCTATTGGGATCTTACTGGAGGAGTTGGATAGCATGGCCACTCGAAGTTGTCGGGTTGGGCCGCTAAATGCCAGGTACATCTACTTAATAAGTGTCAAACTCTCTGTACACCTTGATGGAGGACTTCTATTGAAGTTATACATTGACCAAGCACCAAATAATTTGTCTCTCCTCTTCCTTCTCACCTACTGCTTTCCATGCCAGAACACCCCCCCACCAAGATTCATCAGCCAATGCTAGCCGGATTCTAGGTAGTGTGATTTGGTTTCCAAACCCTTACACACTGGATCCCAACCGTTGATGACTGACTGAAAATGCTTCCATGCTATAACCTTTACTCGCACCCCTTTCGTCCAGTATCCTAGTGATCTCAGATGGATGAACCCAGTTGAACAAGATCATAACGAGTACCATGAGCATCGCATCAAAGATATATAGGTATGCTTCATGACGCAACAGATATCCATCGAATCCCTGAAGATACTCGATCGCTCTGAATACGGAACGCACCATAATGAGCATACTGCCTGCATAAAGAGCAAGCATATGCTTCTTCCAAGGGACTCCGGCGTTGGAACGACTAGTCGGACTTCTTCGAATAGATCGATCAAAAGCAACAGCGATAATAATGAAGACACCAAAGAATATTAACTGCACGAAAAGACCTCCAATGATGACTTTGGCTCCATTTTGCAATGCTTCAAGGGTGCCCGAAGCCTGGTAACCGCCGCCTAGATAGCCATGGTCAATATAACGAACTGAGAGTAAACTTGATTTCGGGCTTAATGTTACCTCCTGCTTGAAGAACAAAAGAAAGGATATCCCCGGCGACGAAAGTCTTGGTCATCCACCTCTTCGCGATCAGAACATGGCCTTCGCCATCGACCATAGTGACGATTCTACCAAGCTCCATGTATATAGTTGCGGCGAAGAGGGCCGGTGCAACTAGAAGAAGGATAGACTGGATGATGTAAGGGCCGAGGGTCCAATCCGGGGTTTCATTTCCCGACTTGCATCTTGCTGCATATCCAATGAGCTCCACTGCAAAGTAGTGTTAGTATTGGAAATTTCTCGACTTGAACTGCAAACCGGTCATTGGTCAACCTACTCAAGCCACCAATAGTCAATGGGATGAGGAACCAGGACCGTCTCCTAAATAGTTGCCAGCTGTGCATGAGTGTCGTGGCAGCAAAAAGGACTGAGAATATAACACCCCCGGCTACAGTAGGATCGTAGTGGTAGAGTTTGAATCCACCTGCGTCGCCGGAGGCGCTTGTGGCGGCTCGGTCGTGCAGCTGCATGGTTGTACCGTGTTGCGTTCTATAGAGCAAAGAAAAGAAGATGATAGAGAAATGAGTTAAAGAGAGGGTAGCTACGAGCAAGATAGAGAAGGGATTAAGAGAGCGTTTAATATATGACGACGTGACGAACTAGGAAATAGAATGAACGACAGGATTGGACAGTGACAGGGAGAGGCAACGAGTATTGATGCTAAAGGGCAATAAACTAGGTCGTTCTTTTATGTAGTCAACTGCAGAGTCTAATAATAGTGAATTATGGACCGCGAATAACGGAGCTAGTGGCACTCAGCTCAGGGCAATGCGAATTGACTAACTGTACGAAGCAATCTTGCATTGGACTCAAACCAAAGCAAAAACCACTGCACAGCCGCAACTAATCTCGCACCGAATTGGCATTTCTCCGGTGTTTCCAATTTCATGTCCTCGTTCATCATGTGCCAAGCCTCGTTTAGATGTCGCTCAAATTCGTTCCCAAAGCTCCACGCCCACAAGCCAATTAGGAAATCCCACCAGATGGACCCCTTCTGTGAGATAGGGGCCTCATAATGAATTATGTAAGGAACAAAGATTCTCGTAAACGTAAAATCGAACCCCTGGCAAGAACCCTCCGAAAGCTAGCTTCCATATATAATTCTCCTCACCCGGATGGCCTCAATATGCTCTGCATGTTGATACAGAAAGTTCCATAACTTTTGGTTACCCATTCACACATGGAGTTAGATGAGAACAAGTTATCTCACAGCCCCCAATCTTCCGCGTATAACGGGAGTACATCTCCAGCCGCCCGTCCTCTAAGACACAGTTCCAAGCCGGGCTCCAGAATCTCCCATAACAAGTCTCGACAAGGCTGCGTTACGTGCAAAAGAAGAAAAGTCAAGGTCAACATTCTCCTCACATTTCCTCCTTCGCCATGTACCAATACTTATGTGCATTTCAGTGTGATGAGCAGCGCCCTTCATGTTTCAACTGTACCAGGCTACGAGAGGAATGCAGATACTTAATAGCACCTCTAAAAAAGTCTGACAGCACCACTAGAGAGCCTCCGAGGGCCATTACCGAGAGTATCAATGGCATCAATTTTGTTGATCTTGAGTTGCTTTACGTGTACTCGACCTCTACATATTCGACACTATCCACTTCTTCAATCCTCCGCCGCTTCTGGAGAATAACGGTTCCACAACTAGCGATCGAGAATCACTATTTAATGGGCGAAGTACTTGCTCTTGCGGCGTTACATCTCGCATATCATCGGCCGGCGCGACGGAATTATTATTTATCGATCGCCTTAAAGCATCATCAAGCTGCTTCGCAAAAGGCTGTGGAATTGCTAGAAAACGTGACGAATGAGAATGCTCCAGTTCTTTTTATTTTCTCGCTTCTGACTCTTGTGGCTGGTATTGTCCTTAACCTTTCGCGACTTGCCACATTCTAACTAACATTTCTAGCAATGGCCACACCGAAACGATCATCATCCAACGACATTCCTACTGATGAGGGCGATTTTGAGGACTGGATATATCTGATCCAAGGCACAAAAGAGCTCCGCAGTACTGTTGGGGAGGAGTGCTCAGGTAGTCCCCTGGCACCTTTATTCACATTTGGCAGCGAGAGATGGAACTTACATTATTCAATGCACTCTGCTAGTGGACGGTGTAATGACATGCTATTTGAGCTTCAAACTCGAATTAGAGCTTCTGTTCATGATTTAGACAAGTTGGATATTTACAACGAGCGAATCAGTGGTTTGCAATCCGTGGCGTGTCATTCACTAGACTGGGAGAGCACCGATGTATTCTTATGGCTTTATGGGTGTATTGATGGATTCTTACCATTGGTAAAAGCAAGACATCAGGAGGCTTGGGTAATACTGGCTTACTTTACTGTCGTACTTAAGAGAGCAGAGACACAGTGGTGGCTACAGGGCTGGGCAGACTGCACTATGCGAAAGATTTACAAACAGCTTGACGGCGAGCACAAACACTGGATCTCTAGAGCTATAGAAGAAATAGGATGGGTTGCCTGAAGGTTGTGAGATTGCTGCGATAGGTCTACTCTAATCCTTGGCTTAGAAAATGTGGGAACTTCAGGGTTACAACTAGTATATATGCCATCAGCCTGGCTTGTGGCTCCAAAGAAAAGTACTCACCTAAGTACGAAGCATGATGCAATAGTCCATCGTCTCTGTCTCTAGATAAGCTGATGCACATTTAAAGCGGTGGTCCTCCTGGATAAGTTTCCATAAAATTTTTACTCGTTTACGATACCAAATTAGTAAACCCTGGAAGCAGATTCAGCTTGGCATGTTTCTACCAACGTATCATATTTGCCTAAATGAGTGAGTGGGCAGACTGTCCTCCAGTGGCGTGATCTTACCCCGCCGTTATCATCTTTCAAATCTCGCAAAGTGCATCTCGCAACTCTCTATATGTGTCACTAATAATAAGGCGCTTTCTTACTAAAATGGCGGAACCGCAATCTAACGAGAAGGCGACTGAAAGGCCACCTCTGTCGACAACTCCTGAACCACAGGAGGAGACTACTAGAGACTTACTGCCTGGTGAACAATTGACGCAGTCAACTGATGTAGGATCTACCTGATTCTAAAATAAATGGTGTTCAAACCAGTCACTGACTAAACCGATCTTTCGTCTTGAACAGGACTCGGAGCAGGAAGACAACGATGCTGATTCTGCACTTGGAGATGATGTCAGTTCAACGGCATCTATATCATCTAGTATTCTCCGATACAGGGAGATAAACGGGAGAAGATACCATAGCGAACAGGGCGATGCGCAGTATTGGTAAGTGCTATATGTGGCTATGCCAAGCCCAGTGCATCTATCAGAATGTTTCGTAACTGACTAGAATCAAGGGTTTCGAACGATAATCAGTCGAATGAAGCATTGGATATCAAGTGAGTATCAAGCACGCGTGATTAGGCGGAGATGCTTATTCGGATTTAGCCACCATGTTTTGACACTCATGTACGATGGGGAACTCTACAAGGCGCCGTTAAAGAACGACATGCAGGTATAGCTTCCCTCCTACCAAGGAACTTGCACAGTGATTAATAGCGTGATGTCCTCGAAGGCTGCGGTGGATATAGGAACTGGGACAGGTAAGATAATTCTTGCCACTTGTTAACCTTTTGGTACAAAATACTGAAGAGCAAATGAACAGGCATTTGGGCCATGTAAGCATTTCGACTCGTGTATAGAGTTTTATGGATTAACCGCAGCTACAGGGACTTTGCCGATGAGTTCCCCAACGCAAAGGTCGTTGGCACTGACATCTCTCCGATCCAACCGAGCTGGCTACCTCCAAACCTGGAATTGTATGTCAAATTCTGACCCTCATAAACAGAGTAGCTGACGAAATGTTCTTCTTTTTATCAGCCAAATCGATGACTGTACTCAAGAATGGACTTTCAAAGAGAACTCGCTCGACTACGTGCACATGCGCTTTCTAGTCGGCAGCATCGTTGACTGGCCTGCTCTCTTCAAACAGGCTTATCGATGCCTTAAGCCCGGCGGATACATCGAAAGTCATGAAGCTTCGCCTAATATCGGGAGCGATGATGGCTCGGTCAAACCTGACAGTGCTATGGGCCAATGGGGGGAAATCTTCTTCGAAGGAGGCCGTAAACTTCAGCGGCCTTTTTCGGTTCTCGAAGACAACATACAGAATGAAGGCGTGAAAGAAGCAGGATTCGTTAACATTGAAGAGGCAGAAGTCAAGGCAAGTTGGTTTTGGTACTTCAAAGAAAAGAGACTAACAAGTATGTGGATTGCCAGGTCCCTATCGGTGGCTGGCCTGAAGATCCTAAGCTGAAAGAAGCTGGCCAGTATTTCCAAGCAGCTATTCTTCAGGATGTTGAAGGCACGCTGATGTTCATGGCGGATTTATTGGGCTGGGCAAAGGAGGAAATTTACATTTTTGCTGCTCGCTATCGACGTGAGATCAAGTCCAAGAAAATTCAAGGTTACTTTTTGGGGAAAGTGGTGTGGGCTCAAAAGCCTCTGGACTCGGAGTGAACGGATCCCGTGTCTAGCTTTTGCTTGTATGCGACTCAAAGTCGGAAGGGTTCTGAGGTCAATAACTTGCTCGCACGATAGGCTAATATAGTTTCGCAGTTCCACACTCTTTCAAGTCTATTATTCCGAGTTGTATAGTCAGATGGGTCGCAAAATAGCCGGATCTCTCATCAATGGGCTAGACCATTCTTAGAGTGATCCTAGTCCAAAATTGGTGATCTATTTCTGTCAAGTGTCCTGGGCTCCCTACTCCTTTGCAACTCGCCTCATAGTCTATCAAGCTGTTACGCTTGAATGAATGCAACAATAAGGCTCCTCAACCATATGCAGCCCTTAGCTTGAACTAACCATCCTGCCATCCTCTGGCTCATAAGATGGCGACAGGCGTCAGTACGCTCGGGATTCATTACCGATTCTGTTGGTATTGCAACGCAAGTCTCTGATGCCACCCACTCGCCTGCTCTGGCTAATCCGTCGTCCTTAAGCGAGACATCACACCGATAGGTGAGAGGAAATGTCGCTTTGTGATATCTTTTCGCCATTGCAAAGCAGGCTGCCAACGCAGAGATATCATTCGCTAGGTAATCTCTCATCTGTTCAGCCACGGAGCTCTCGTCCCAATCACCTTTCAACGACACCCACCTACAGCCGAGACTCGGCTGCATGAAATCATCACAAACAGCTAATTCTGAGGCCCCCGACTTCTTTGCCTTATCTGCCTTGTCTCGAAGGTACCAGCCTTTGGTGTGTAACTGTCGGCTGAGGATACTGGGGGGGTGCACTTTTATCGCATTTAAACAGCGCGGAATATGCGACAACTGAGTACAACTTCATACTCTTTACCAACAGAACGATTTCGTATTCTCTGTCTTCATATCAAGCATATCATCTCAGTTCTACTCTATTCATCTTCAGTATGATGCCTGCTTTGAAGCCTCCAGCCATTCAGGTCAATGACCGTCCAGTCAATGGCGACACAAGCACTTCGCCCCATGGTTACACGTATGAGGGTGATGGTTTAGTGTCGATCAGCGGCGCTCAAAGTGACCTTGCGGAATTACTCCGTGACTATCAGGTAAAGGGCATAGATGGCGCATTCTGGACTAACAAGTTGCTGCGTCATATCCTGACCAGGGCACGCATCAAAGCAGAGCAGAATTCAACATATCATTTCAGTAGCCGTCAGATCAAGGACTGTGTTGACAAGATACATCCATTGTCGGAACCTACTTCATCGAGCGTCTATCTCAAAGTTTTTGCAATCCTGCTTTTGATTGATCATCCAAACGAAATCGGCGTCTTTATTGATCAGCGCTTTTGTGATCAGAAGCTGCCCATTACCATCAAGAAAAAGCGAGCGTTCCTTCCTGATGAATCACAGGAGCACCCGCCTTGTTTTGATAACTGGCGGCCTGCATGGATAGAAAGCTTCAAGCAGACCCAGTGGAAAGTCAACATCCCATACTTTGGCCCTACCCAAAACCAAGATCTGGATGAGTTTCACTTATTGCCGAAACCCCACAGGCCATAGCGCAAGGCGATACATCATGGGATTGGAAATCCCACTGGTGCACCAGAAAGCTCAGGTGCGTATGGCGCAGTGACTCGTGTCGAGATTCATCCGACTTGCCACTCTTACCAGCGATTTCTAACAGGGGTGAGTGATGATACAGTATCAAACGTATGTTCGACGAAGCTAATAGATTGGGTGATGATTAAGCTCAACTGTGCCACGTTTGCTATCAAGACCCTCCATACCATGGATGCCAACAACGAAAAACAGATCAGTCGACCAACAGAAGCTGAGGCTTTGTTGGTGCAACGATTTGAGTTTGCAAGTCAAGAAAAAAACCTAGCAGCTGTATCGCATATTCGTTCGCACATCAGACTGCTCCCATCTGGGCAATGGGTGACCCAAGCAGCGAGATAGCCCAGCCACCACCCACTGCCGGCTAACAAGATGGTAGGACTCAATCTCTTGGCCAATGCCTATCAAGCCAGCCCGATGCTTCCAGAACTGAAGTATCATTGTATGAACGCAAAAGCTCGGTATTCTATTGCTCGGTCGGTCGATATATCGCTTGTTCGATCGTTCGCTCGGTGGCCAGTCTGCATTTTGGCCGATGGACTGGACTTTCGTCTACGTTATTATTGGGTAGCTCAGTAGCTAAGCACATTGGGATCAATGGCAAGTAGCGGGCGGCTGCAGCTCGGGCGGGGTGAGGCAAAGTAAACAACAGCGGCGACAGTCACGAAGTGATTCGAGAAGTATTACGACAGTCCTCTCTGCACGTCAGAGTCTCATATGGAAAGTCAAGACAATCACAGCGACGTCTACAAAGTCATAGATACCATAAGGGCTTTACGACAGTAGCCTGCTGAGCCGAAAGAAGACCACTGGCCTGACTCCAATATGTTTCAGGAATCGGTAGGTATATGTCGGCGAAAGCGTCATAATTCGTCGGTCGGCAGCGACATCGATTGCCGGGATGGGCATTGGGTCCTGGAGTTCACAGCGGCCGTAGATGGACTGCTGGTGACCAGGAAGCACCTAGCAGACCTTGGATACACTGCTGATTGGGGATAGTCATCAAGACTCGGTATTGCATCGGGCACAGGCGGATTGAAGGCTAGATGGCCGTTTCGGATGGATTCACGGTGGGCATCGAAGCTACCTTTACCAGGCCTAGTATGCTGATGGTATAGAAGCGAGAGTCGTCGGGCATCAACGAGTGCGTTGGGTGGTGTTCCAGCTGCGTGCGCGATCAATCTGGCTGAATCGTAAACGACGTGTTGAGCGGGCATGGCCGGTGCACGTCATCCATAGGCGCCAATGGGTCAGGTCTTTGGCCTATGGATCAAGACTCAAGTATAGGACCCGCCCGTAGATAACGAGAAGAGATAGGGCTTCCATTTCGGCGTCTCTCTTCTTAGATAGAGCGACGGTTCGCTAGAGGGTATGGGGCCAGGGAGCATCGTGGGAGTTATCGGAGGGAACGGGATAGACGCGCGTCGGCCAGGTCTTGGAGAATAAAAGTCGAAAGGAGTGATTAGCCCGAGTCAAGGCCTGGAATGGAATAGAGAGCTTGATCGAATTGACAATGGGGCAATGGGCAATCTACCTTTGTGAAGGGCTATCTCGTCACGGCTGGGAGCAACAAATGGCGCGTGATAGCACCTGAGATATGGAAGACTGAAGGATTCAAGTAGTTATGATTCCAAAATAACGCGTTAAAGACGTGAGTGAAGTAATGCTTGGTTGGAGCTTTACTTGCTTGATTCATGCGAGGCGCGTCCAAGCGGGCAGGTAAACAAAGCGGGGAGAGGCTGCGTTGCGTCACGTGCACCCCTGACAGCCAAGCGACCAGACATCTTACTCTCAATTTGAGCCCCAAAAGCTGCAATCTCGTCATATCATAGGTACGATACTATACTATACTGTACAGCTTAATGAAGCTTATATAAGAGATCACGAATCAATCGTCCTTGACTCCGAATTGGCCAACTCTAAACATGATCGACTATGCCCACGGCTCACTAGGCTGTATCTGGCTCCGTGAACTACCCTCATTCACCTGCTAGTATACTCACACTCACTGCAACAAGCGATATATTCCATTTCGCCATATAGTCCGAGATGTTCTAGTAAGGGAATGGCAATGCCGCTTCGGACTGATGACCATGTCTTGGATGTGAGTTATGATTCTCGAATTTGTCCACCCCCTTTAGTCATCGTGGAACATTGCCATTTTAGGTCGACTAAAAGTCCTTGATTCGTTCCACGGCTTGTTTAGATTTCGGGCTAGTCTGGTAACAGGCCGGCGCAGAGCTTGCCTTGGTGCATGAGCCTAACACTTCTCATCGCATTTCACCTTCAGAACCGATGATGTCCTATCACGAAGTTCACATCATCTGTGTCTTTTCTTTTGCATACGCCAGGTCGTCGGGTAAGGCCGTAGCTTATCAACTAAAGTCTAGCTAGACGAATGTCGAATGCTATGTAGGCAATCAGACCAGCGTCGTACCAGTCGCCTCCTCAGCTAGAGCCGAATTCTGAGGCCAGGTTTTTGATGGCACGGTTGCTACCTTCCTTTGGTCCTTGTCTTAACTCCTGCCCGAGAATATCCCAGTTCGCTGCTTCTAGATCTATCGGTTGAATCCAGAAGACATCTTGGTTTAGTAGAACTGTGAAGTGATAGTAGCCCTTGCCATGGCGCGGAAAATGTCGTGATATTTGGGCCTCAGCTTGTTATTTAGCAGGGGTATTATCCCTGATACTACCCTTCTACAAAATCGTCCAAGATCTACAGTTGGGGGTAAAATTAAATCATCCCCACCGGAATATCTCGATTTCCACTACTTATATCGGGATTGAGGTGGATCTTCCTTCATAACTCGGCCCAAAGGTCAGCGGTGAGCGGTATATATTGCTCGGGTATATTGACCAAAAAGCGCATTGTGCCATCCATCGTCGTGGCCGCGTTGCCCTTTCAGGCTGAACGGACAATACACTGCAGCTTCGTTATATCTTTGACCCGAGAAAGACGGATACATAGATCTATGAAACTGGTTTGATCCATGCCACTACCCCGCAAAGATAATCTTATTCCCTGTTCAGAGTTGCATTCGGCCGAGGCTCTCAAGTAGCCAGGGCTGACTGGAGGAAATTCGACTTCCTGGCCGTGGTCTCACTTTATTCGGCCGCATTGGCTCATCTTGTGACATTCCGTGGAAATATGATGCCAATACCAGCTAGGTTTGTGTTTGAGCGAGCATTTAATGGAATGCATTGCCAGTTGTTGATATCTTTGCCCAGCTGGTTAGTCCATCAGCTATCAAGGTAATAAGATATCAGTGTGCCTGGAATCATTCTCTGCATATTCCCGAACATTTACTTCATTCAGCATTATGAAGATCCCTTTTGTATCCCTCCTCTTTACTGCTGCTGGCTTAGTTCAATCTAGCCCTGTACGCAGAGCTGCGAAGCCTCCTCGGTTCTTTCTGATTGGAGACTCTACTGTTGCTATCAACGGTGGTTGGGGCGATGGATTTCTATCCTACCTCAATGCTCCTGCAGAAGGAGACAACAGAGGCGTGAGCGGTTCTACTACCGTGTCGTGGAAGAGCAGTGGCCGCTGGGATGCTCTTATTGAAGACATTGGTGCAGCTAAGGCCGACTTTGAGCCAATCGTTACAATTCAATTCGGCCACAACGACCAAAAGACCCTTACGCTGGACGACTTTCATACGAATCTGGTAGATATTGGCACCCAGATTAAGGAATCAGGAGGCACGCCGGTATATAGCATCTGCACACTTTGCATCCGACTTGAACTGACCACTGAAACAGATCTTTATCACTTCCTTGACTCGTCGTACGTTCCAAGATGGCAAGGTCGTTGAGAACCTCAAAGAGTGGGCAGCTGAAACCATCGCCGCTGCTGGAGATGTTGACGCTCAATGTCTGGAATTGAACAAAGCGAGTACGGATTATGTGAACGCAATTGGCGAGGAAAACGCGCAGTACTACAACCTGGCCAGTGGTGATAGGACTCACCTCAACCCGGCTGGTGAGACTGTGTTTGGACGTCTGGTTGTGGACTTGTTGCTTGAGAAACGCGAGGACCTCTCGTCTTACTTCACTGCGAACGAAGCTCTCAGCGAGAAGATTCGTAACGGGGAGTTTGCCACAGGCGAGGAGTGAGCAGTCAGCAAGCTTCTGAATAGTTTTACATTCTTGGAGGTAGCTAAGAGTAGCCCAAGCGTCTGTGCAGATGCAACTCCTCAATTTGTTCGGTCAAAGATCAGCCGAACCTAAGGCCAATTAAAAAAAATGAACTTAGTAAGGGAGCTATGACGTAGGTACACATGCTAGTCCAGATCACGTAAGCTTCCTACAGGTCGACAAAATCGGGCCGGGAAAAGTCCGAACATGTCTAGAAGGATACCAAAGACAGAAAGAAATACAATTGTACATAATGCATGTGACGATATTGAGCGAACAGGGAGGAAGACTTAACTCATTGGGTGTTCGTGAGCGAATGGTCAAGTAGTCCGTAGTCTTGCCAGTGAGATAGGCAAACCACTTCATTTCTCACCTCCTTTGGAAACAATCCACGTCGAATCATGACAACAGATTCACGCAATATTGCCGATAAAGTGCTGAACGGGTTGGTAGCACAACTAACGGGCGCAAACCCCTTGAAAAAATCACTTTAACTACATAATTACCAGTATCCGTCAAGAACAGACGAGATCTTGTGAAAGGATCCGGCAATGGACTTGACAACTAATTCGAAAGTCGTGGCATTGGAAACGTGAAGATCCCACCCTACACCCATTATTCTCACTCGACCGAAGAAGCGTGTTTAGCTGCAAGACGGAAAATACTAAACAAACAAACAAACGAAGAAGCGTGTCAAGTTTGAGACTCGCGATTGGTCAGGTGGCGGAGGTTAAGTGGAGATGACGGTGATCCAAGTCTGTTCTCGCCGTTTCCTTACCGTTTTACCGTCAAAGCTTCTGATTGGACATAGAATCTGTCACAAATACCGAGCTATGATTGGATAGACGTAATGAAAACTGGGCTCTGACACAAAAAATGCATAACCTATGCCGAGTTATGCACTCCAATGCTTGGTGCTGCTAAAGCGCCTGCCTCAGGCCACAACAGCACAAGTCCAGCCGGACCCACGGGCTGAACACATCAGATAACGAGCCTTCCAGGGAGAGGGAGACCGGGTCAACGCAATCTGGGCCACAAAATAATTGAACTGCCTAACACATTCATAAGTGCGATCGACAGTGTGGGATTCGAATACACGAGTCTCCGCGACACCTGACACCAACCAGGACAATGAGCCAAAGACGTGATTTGCGTCGGAGCGGAACAAGGTCGACGCGACGCATCGATTGAGCTTTCGGGATCGCCGACGGAAAAAGGTCATTCCGTATCGCGGAGAGTTTTCCCTTTTTGGTGGAAAGTAATGGGATTTCCTGGGCTGCTCACATTTCTTGCAGTCGACGTGATGGAGAGACAACACCCATTGCCCAGATGACTATCTCAGCACTTGCGTGTGTGACCTTTGATCCTATGCTGAGCACCACACTTATCAACGTGTTTAAAGACTTGCCCACAATACGACCAGTCAAAACTCTTGCTTGAGAAGAAGACCTTGTAGAATCGGACTCTCATGCAGTAAGGCGTGTGATGAATGGTCATTCTTCTATTAAAAGGTCATATCACCTTCGTACGCGATAATTGAGCTGCTGGGTAATCCAGTTTAGGCAAGTTGACGATACTATACCGGGGAGAAGCCCGGCAAACCCTCATCTCAGCTCAGAAGGTAAGCGTCGCCAATACTAGATTCGGTTCTTGTATAACCTGCAGAAAGGCACTTCTTTGCTTGCCGTCAAGACATGCAACAGACCCCAGACTGCATCGTGATCAACCAAGTGAGATCAAGTCGTAAGCGATGGGACTTTGCATGCACTGCACGCATGGGTCACCCAGTCACAGAAGCTGCAATAAAATAACAACCAACGAACGACTGGCTTGTGCAGATACCAACGATTGATATGCTGCAGACTCGTCGAACCCCGTGGGTCAAATTGCGTCAATTGGCATCCAGATTAGCGCCACCACAAACACCCTAAAGGACAGACTTGCCTTGCACGGCCATCCCGAAATAGCCAGCTGATGGCGTGTCCGAAAGAGGTAACCTTCTCCCACGGCTAGCCTCATTCTCAGATGAGGCAACTTGGGCCGGATCAACAAAGGGACCAGAGCTTGAGAAGCGAGTCTAGCCCACCACCCCAGATTCCAAGTACCCACGGACACTTCAATCTTTGATCCCCTTTGAACTTGCAAGGAAAGTGTGGCATAGAATTGGGCGGGGTAAATTTGCGGGGAGCGGAGAAGTAAACCCCATCCCACCATCACATCTACGCTGGTGGTGAGGGTGGCCTAATCCGGTAATATCTTGATCACGACTGGATCGAAAAGATTGTTGACCCCAATAACCACTGCCATGTATAAGAAAGAGCTATGGTCGTCATTATGGTTCGTTTTTAATTCTCCAAGTCCATTCAGACCATACCCTCTTTCTAGAACCATTCTTAGTCCTTCGATCACGAACAGTAGCAAACCTTCCAAAGACAGTCTACTTCTTCTGGTTCATTGAGTCTAGACGATGTCAGTCTCGCTTGCCTCTATGGGCACCACGCCCTACGCGGCGGCTGTGGGAGTCGCCGCGGTCATCTACTTTATCATTTACCCCTTCATCCTCTACCTCAGGGACTCCAAGGGTAAGACACAACAAACTAGGCGCAAGCCTTTCAAGATCTTCATGCTAATTCCAATAGGGCTCCGACGCTTCCCCAACATGTCCACATTCTCCGGAATGTCCAACCTCCCTTTCATGGTCCTCGCTCACGGAGGCGCACGATCGACCCATCTCGCAAAACTCCACAAGACAGAGCCTATCATCCGAACAGGACCCAACACCTTGTCTTTCTCGGGCGGACAAGCGATTAAAGATATCTACGGCCACGGAACCCCATGCACCAAAGACGGATCCTACATTGTTGGCGCCGGAACCCATTATCATCTGGCTGATGTCGTTGATAAGCCCGACCACGCTCGTAAGCGAAAGGTTTTGTCATCAGCTTATGCTCTCAAGAACCTTGAGGGTTGGGAGTACAAGGTTGCCGATAAAGTCCAGCGAATGATGGATCACTTCGACAAGGTCTGCACTGCTCCTCTACCCAAGGGTGTTCAGTATCCCGATCCCAAGGACGTCAACCTCGACTTCCGCGCCTGGTCCAACTTTTTCTCCCTTGACGCCATCGCCGATATTGGTCTTTCCGAGAAACTTGGTCTTCTAGACCGGGGTCACGACCGTGTTGAAGCCCAAGAGACATGCGGCACTGTTTATGAAGCCAACCTGCGAGAATGCCTTTACCCAACAGCACGCAAGCAGTCATATCTTCTCTGGACCTATGACCACTACAAACTTCTCAACAAGCTATCCAATGTCATCCCCTTCTACCGTAAGATGTCAGAGGCGGCTAAGGGTTGGGATGGTATTGTGTTGCGACGAGCTCAACTCCGATTGGAGAGATACCACAAGGGAGAGAAGCTCGATGACTTCTTTCAAGCCCTTATGGAGGACAAGAGTGGCCACCCTCATAACCTTGAGTGGGGCGAGATTGTTGCTGAGATTAACATCATGATGAACGCCGGAAGTGTCACCACTGCTATCGCCTTGGCCAACATTCTCTACCAACTACTCCTCAACCCTCGCGCTATGGAACTTCTTCGACAAGAACTTGACTCAGTACTCGACCCTGATGAGGTTGTGGCTCCTTACGACAAGGTCAAGCATCTCCCCTACCTCCGCGCCTGTCTTGATGAGTCCCTTCGTCTCTGGCCCCCGACTCCTCAAGGTCTTGGTCGCCAGACACCTCCCGAGGGATCGACCATTATGGGTCAATACATCCCTGGAAACACAAGTGTCAGCGTGTCTGCTCTGGTCGCTCATCGCGATGAGAGTATTTACCCCGAAGCTGAAAAGTTTATCCCCGAGAGATTTCTGGGGGACAAGGGCAAGGAGCTTCAGTCGCATTTCATCACCTTCTCTGCTGGTGCCCGAGGATGTATCGGACGCAACATCTCTTACCTTGAGCAAGCTGTGTGTCTTGCCTCTGTGGTTCACCGGTATGAGTTTGCGTTACCAGTGGGCTTTGAGCTGAAGAGAGAGGAGACGATGAATCACATTTTGGGTACCATGCCGGTTAAGGTGTGGCGAAGGGATTTGGGAGAGCATGAATGATTGTTTTAGCGAAAAGTCAGCGTTGAATTTAGCCATGTTTATATAGAAAGACATTTATGAAGTATACAACATCTTATACTCACTCGGATTGCGTGTTTCTTCTTTGTGAACGGGTGACTAAATTAATGTATAGTCGAGTTGGTCGCGATCATATCTATTAAATACTTTAACTGAGAAGAGGCATATGTCATAACAGCTATCCTGATTACTCCGCACCACCGCATGTCAAAGACTGTCTCTAGACCAGGTCACTCTCCTTGACCAAGATATCCCGCGTCACCTCACTCACATCTCTCAGGCCTGCCAAGTGCATATTCATCGTCAAATCTCCACACAAGGCCCTGAGGACATGTCTTACACCATCTTCTCCGCCCAACGCCAATCCATACGCATATGGTCGACCGACAAGAACACACTTTGCTCCTAGCGCAAGAGCTTTGATGATATCAGCACCGCATCTGATACCACTATCAAAGAATACGTCAATCTTATCCCCAACAGCGTCGACTATCCTCGGCAACATGCCTAGACTGCTGACTCCTCCGTCTTGTTGTCGGCCCCCGTGGTTGCTTACGACAATTCCTTGAACACCAATCTCAACGCACTTCCTCGCGTCCTGGACGCTTTGAATGCCCTTGAGAACAATCGGCCCGTCCCAATGTTTCTTGAGAAATTCCACGTCCTCCCAAGAGTGCGAGTGTCCAGGGAATACAATCTTGGCCCATTCTCTTGCTGCCTCGCCGAGGCTAGCTCCGGCTGATCCACCTTGAGCCGCTTGGTATACCCCACTAGGTGCAGAGGAGATATCGTATCCATGCTCTTGCTTGAATTTCTTCTGGAATACAGGATCTGTTAGCCCAATCTCGACGCCGATATGATCAGGATGAATAAAAGGATTGTATCCATTGTCAAGATCACTGGGTCGCCATCCTAGTACGTATGTATCGAGTGTAACGAAAAGCGCAGTGTAACCGGACTCCTTTGCTCTCTTCAAGAGCGAGATAGTGATATCGTCATGCTCGCGACTTGGCCAGTATAGTTGGAACCAACGGGAAGCGTTTTGGCCATTTGCCGCCGCCACATCCTCGATGCTTGTGCTAGACGCTGTGCTGAGCGTGTAAGGAATTCCGAGTGATGCGGCAGCTCTTGCGGCAGCTGCTTCACCTTCAGGGTTAAAGATCTTTTGAACGCCGATAGGTGCAATTGCAAGTGGGAATGGAAGTGTCTGGCCGAGGACTTTGGTGGTTGTATCAGAGAACTGCTCATTGCCCTTGTCATCCTTGCGACTGGGTACGAGTCGATTCGGAATAATTGACCAGCGGGTGAATGAGGTGAGGTTATTCTGATATGTCGATCCGTTACCACAGTTTCCGTGGATATAACCCCAGGATGTGGCCGAAAGAGATTCCTTGGCTAATGATTCCCATTTTGATGGTTGAAAGGTGAAAGCCGGTCGGGCAAAGTGAAGGCCAGCGTCAAAGATGGATTTCTCGTATCCTAGAACATCTGCGCTTGGTGAGGGTGCCATTTTGGAGGTGGTAATGGTATGTGATGTGGGTTTGTGTTGGAGGCCAAGAATTGCGGCTCTTCTCAAACTATATAGTCACTACCTCAATTACCTCGGATCTAACCGCCATTACATCATTCATTAAACATGTTTCACAGAGAAAAGTCAATCAAGGTTTTTCATTCAATTCTTGTGTCAGAAATAATGATTGTTGGCGTTCGCGAAGCCAACAAGAAGCGCAATGACGTCTAAGATGAGCTAATTATAACGGGGCTCAACGGCAACTTCGGAACTACAAGTGGATCTGATATCGGCTTACGGCAAAGGGTCAGAGGTTTATTACCGAGAGTCGCAAGAGACATGGACATGCAGTCTATTTGAGATTGATAAGAGTAATGGGACCATCTGGTTTGGGTCGTGTCGTCAGTCACAGTTCCTAGATGCTGCGACTCGCTGTCAATACGCTGTAGACCACTCTAAGGTCGCCTTCATCTCATCCAATCACAAGGGGATATGGTGTAGGGGAATCACGTTCGCTTTGCATTGTTCTAAATGCTTGCGAAAGGCCGGGGGTTCAAATCCCTCTGTCTCCAAATCTTTTGTTTCTAACACAGATATTTTTGCTCTCATGACTCAATGTTCTCTCATTATGCGTAAACTTTCGGTCGGAGGAATGGGTCCGTCAAGAATCGTCTTGCTGCGGGATCTAGTACGGGATATAATTCCATATTTCAACAAAGGTCCAATGGCCCAGCTAAATTGATTGCGAAACTAGTTATAATTATTATACTTCCGGCTTTCGACCAGTAACTACCAAGCAATCGAACATCGGATGAGCCGATCGCTGACGCGACGCATCTCTAACGCGAGCGTTGAATACCTCGACCTCTTCCTTCGACCAACCCAAAACTTCAGTAAACAGCACAGCGGTAAATGCAGCAACCCCCTCAATCATGTTCACCCTCATCAATGTACCAATCTCCTTTAGCCGTTCATCTTTTGGCCATGGACCGATAGGCATCCTGAACTTTTCTTCTTTGACCTCGGTGAACCCGGCTTCCTCAGTCCATTGTCGGAAAGATGGTGCAGGATCCATAGTGCGACCAATCTTTTCGCATGCCAGCTTCAGGTGGTCCATCATTTCAACCAAAGCGTTGTCAGGCTTGAGCGAGTCGTCCTCGGAGTAGAGAGTGTTGGCAGTTTCTTGGAGCTCCAGCCATCCTCCCGGCTTTAGATTGGCATATGCTTGTTTCAACAGTCGGGGCCAGTCTTTGACGGAACCAGCCATGTAACGACAGTGAATGTAATCATATGGAACTGGCTCTACCCAGTCTGCTTCAACATCATCAATGATGAATTTGACATTCGGAGGTACCCAGTCTGGCTGGATCGGACTCAAGTCATTTCCAACCACTGTAGCAGAAGGGTACTCGTCTCCAAACTGAATCGCCCAGATACCTGTTCCTGTGCCAATGTCCAAAACGTTGAGCCCGTCAGGCTTGATAGGTGCCAAGAATAAACGGTCCTTTATCGTACGAGTGATGACGTGGTGAATCATATCGAGACGGTCTTGTTCGTCGTCGTCGTTGGGAAAGCTGTATTGGCCTGCTCGGTCGCTATGATATCGTCTTCCGTGTTTCCATTTATATTTGAGTACACTGCTGGCGATAGAGGTGCTCCCAGCCACGGAATCGTCGTCAAGACCTGAGTCCGTAGCTTCCGAGTGGAGGTCCTCGTCCACCTGGACTTCGGGAGTCGCTGGGTCATTTGACATTCTTATACTTGTTGAGAGCGAGGTTCAAGGAATGCCATATAAGACTAAAAGAGTCGGCGATGCGCAAACCGAATGAATAATTACGGCTTGATCACCAAGAATTCTGAGCGGGGTCAATGCAGATCACATTCGAAATGAGATGTGGAAAAACACTCACTCGGTTATAGCATACAGGGAATATGATCCTTGGCAATCATTCTCACCGAGATTATCAGTCTAGCGGGTGATACCCTGTCGTTGGAGGCAATCAGTGCACATTGAGATCATAACCATTCAAAAGCCATTGTGAATCGGGAAGTTTCTTCTTTGCTTCCTGTTGGCTTAGAAAGGGAGTTGCAGTCTAGTCTATTGTGTGAGGTAGTCCACCTTTCTGTTGGCAAAATGATTGACTGGTGAACCTAGTTAGTTACTCAGCATGCGCAATCGTGTTACATAACCGTACACTTTTGCCGTTCACACGACAATCTGATGAAACAGCTTTGGTAACTAGCCATAAAAAGTACATTTTCGATGTGAAAGAATAATTCTGTGACGACGTATCAACGATGAAATTTAATGACTGACATTGATTGGGAGCTAGACCTACGGTAGGCGGTGGTGGTAATAGTGGCTGGGGGTTTATTAGCAAGAATCCGGACTGCTAATTCGAAGTGGTTTAAATGCTATGATTAATTCCAGTATTCTTATTAAGGCGTAATTCTATAAAATAGATGGTCTAAGAATCTTCAAAGTTTAGGCTATAGAATTATCTAACTTTCTAAGATTTTATTACAATTTAATAAGAATCATGGCGTAGACAAGCTATACCTCTATTCCCGGTT
>JAASAY010000424.1:0-50678 GCA_014822085.1 Fusarium stilboides | reverse complement strand
CTCCAGGAGCCTGTGGTTGAGCCTGGGCCTGGGCTCCATAGTATTGCTGATACATAGCGACATAGCTGTGAAGAATGGTCAGTATGGGTCAGCAGTATAACAGCTAATCGACAATAGCTGGAGGGCATGAGTGAGGACACTTACTTAGCATAACCGCCGTAGGCTGCAT
Organism: Fusarium stilboides; assembly: GCA_014822085.1. Classification (NCBI taxonomy): domain Eukaryota; kingdom Fungi; phylum Ascomycota; class Sordariomycetes; order Hypocreales; family Nectriaceae; genus Fusarium; species Fusarium stilboides. The sequence goes on along the minus strand of JAASAY010000424.1, from coordinate 50,509 downwards.
AAGGATCTGCACCACCGTAGTACTGGGCGTACTGGGCGGCATAGTCAGCAGCGTTAGTCGGACTGTTCACGCCAGCAGGTGCTGGGCTGTTGGTAGCAGCACCACCGGAGTTGGCTCCATAGCCACCATAACCGCCATGAGAACCGCCGTAGGAACCATGAGAGGCTCCGTGAGAACCACCATGGGAATGGTTGCGGTCACCTCCGCCGTTGTATCGATCACCTCCGTAACGATCACCCCCATAGCGGTCACCGCCGTAACGAGGTGGGCGGCTCTTGAATTCCTCGTACTGCTCTTTGACGTTGGCAATCAAGTCCTCACAAAGCTCCTTTGCCTTTTCGACCATGTTGGGATCGGGTCCACTGGAAGGAAGTGAGTGTCAGACGCTGATTTTCTCATTGAAAAACACATGGACTTACGTGACATGAAGGAACATATCCTCGTCACTCTCGTGGTTGGTGGCTGCCTCAAGGTACCCAGATCCTCGGCCCTTGATCTGCACACGGCAACCCGTCTCTTGCTGGATGTGCTTGACGTAGGCACCGCCATGTCCGACAACCTGAGCACGTAGATTGAAACCATGTACAGGTTCCAAGCTTATCGGGATCTTCTCCTCGGGCCATTTGCGCTACAAGAAACGTCAGTACACTCATCGGGCACGTTCTTCAAAGCCTTACTCTTCCAAACTCATCACGCTCAACCTGCTCCTGGTCTCGGCGGCGAAAACGTCGCTCATCGACAAGCTGGGGGAGTTCCTGCTGAATGAGTTCGTTGATCTTGGCGACGGCAGATTCTAAGCCAGATTTGCTCGTGCTCGTAATGTGAAGGTAAAGCGGGGGGTTCTATAGAAGCGATTAGAACGAGGAACAACTCAGACAAGGGTTTGCTTACAGCGGCCGTTGCCATGCTCTTATTGGGATAGTAATTGCCCCGGGTAGTGACATCTTGCTAAGTCAACATCATATCCCACTAAAGAGTACAAAGGAATTGCGTACCAGCGCCGGTGTCGTCTTTAATCTAATCAAGCGGGAGTCAGCAGGAGAAACGAAGGGGGTGTTGAAGCGAGCTATCAAGCTGTGTAAGCATGATATTCTCGATTCAAGTACAAAAGAGATCCGAAAAAGCGCTTCTGGGAAGATCAGTGGACTTTAAATCAAGAGTATTTACCATTTTCTGTGTAGACCCCTTGGTCAGGAGGTAACGATTCCTCAGGTCATTGACTTCGATATCCTGGATGTAGTCGCCATCCGCAACATACATCTCGCCGTCGAGCGCAGGGGCGATCTTGTTTGCGCTTTGGGGAGTCGAAGTAGGTCTCGGTGGGGGTGATTCGGTGTCGGCAGACCTGATGGGAGGCACATCGACGTGCTGAATTCCTTTGCGAGCCTGAAGCTGCGCGTTGATTCGAGCCGCGGCGGCAGCTATAAGTGATATCAGAGGTCATATTCAGTGAAGCAAGGCTCGCGCAAAGCCTTGGAATAGAAGCCAGCAAGAAATAATACATACCAGCGGCAGCGGCGGCATCGGTTGGGGATTTCTTTGCCTCGGGAGTTCCATCGTTTCCAAGGGGGCTGCGATCTCTACCAGCTTCAGAGCGACGCGACGGAGGAGATCGTGAACGGCGGTCGAATCGCGACGCCCTCTTGGGTTCCGGCTCTGTCTGATCGAAGCGCGATCGCTTCACCGTTCGGCGTTCGGTATCATCCATGCCAGGCGAAGGACACACAGATCGATAAAAGTTTCGAGCGTCGATCGTAAATACTACACGTTTAAGTGAGTTCTTGCAGCAGCTGAATTGTGGTGTTGTTGATCTAGATCGACAAATGGTAATGCGATTCCATAAGTGCTTGTGTGAAAAATAGTAACCGAAATGCGACTGTGATGAAGTGGAGTTGATCTCGTCTGGCGAAAGAAAGAAAGGCTGGTTGAGGGTTCTTCTCCAAAGCCTCACAGAGGCCACACGCACGTCCCTACTTACAGCCTTCCGCCACATGTGGCTGAGGACGACCCGAGACCGGCGAACGTGAGTTTGTAGGGAAGATGTTCGAGCAGCAGAAGTACGTGGGGGTTTGATTGTAGCGAGTACGGAGTCAGTGGTGTTTTACAGCAGACGACAGAGTTATTTATGCTGGGTTTTTTTTAGAGTAGTTCTAAGGTATGTTCGAGGTTATTTGGTCTTCCAATTAGTATTCTTACTTCTAGTTGGAGGAGTAAGTGAATAACAAGCGTCACTTCATTGGACAATTAGCTGGTGTGGCGCAGCCCTGCATGGGTTCGTTGAATGGATCTGGGGAATCTTGTGGCAGCCAATTTTTGGGGTTATGCGACGCAGCCACATTGACATAGAATAATTGCATGAAAATATTGTGAGAACTGGCTGTACCTTTAGCTTTCTAAACTTAATATCTCTAATATCTCCAGATTCAGTATCACCCTTTACCGCATAGCAGTCAACAGCGTCCCTCACTTTTTGAGCTTCGAGGCTAGCTTACAGCATACCCCTGTCGAGGTGATCCCCCCAGTGTCCTCGTAGCCTCCGGTTACCGGCCTATCGGTGGCCTATTGATTTTTTCGGCATTTCCCACCAGCTATCTCTTCCCTGGCCTTTGAGTCACGAACTTCATCCCATTCTCAGCCCGGACCAATTCCTATTTTTACCGCGATCAATCGCTTCTGAGAAGCTTCTTGTTCTGGCTAGAGAACCATTCTTGTTCTCACGTCTCTGCAAGATGGCATCTCTGCGGCCCTTGACTGCGTCCCTGCGCTGGGCAGCCTCCGCGAGGGGCGTCGCCGCTGTGCGATATAGCTCCTCCTCGACCTCTGCCATCGCCTATAAGGCCCTCCGCCGTCGCTCAGCTCCTCTCCCCGTGAGCGACAACCCTCCTGCGTGGTCCGCCCAGTCTGCCGTCTCCAACATTCTCTACGAGACCCCGGTTCCTTCTACCGCTCCTCCCAAGCGTCACATCCTCAACTGTCTGGTCCAGAACGAGCCCGGTGTCTTGTCCCGTGTCTCTGGTATTCTGGCTGCCCGTGGTTTCAACATCGACTCTCTTGTCGTGTGTAACACCGAAGTTGAGGACCTCTCCCGTATGACCATTGTCCTTACTGGTCAGGACGGTGTTGTTGAGCAGGCCCGCCGTCAGCTTGAGGACCTTGTCCCTGTCTGGGCCGTTCTCGACTACACCAACGCTGCTCTTGTCCAGCGTGAGCTTCTGCTCGCCAAGATCAACATTCTTGGTCCTGAGTACTTTGAGGAGCTTCTTGCCCATCACCGCGAGATTGCTGCTGGTGAGACCGACGTCGACTACGCCCACGAGGCCATTGAGGGCAGCCTTGCCGATACCGCTAAGGACTTCCACCCTAGCAAGCTGGCTGTCAGTCAAGCGCTTCGACACAAGCATGAGCATCTGAAGTCTATTACCTACTTTGCCCACCAGTTCGGCGGCAAGGTTCTGGATATTAGCACTAGCAGCTGCATTGTTGAGATGTACGTCACGTATCCTATTCCATTCATGTGATCCCGCAAGATACTGACATAATGTTCTAGCTCCGCCAAGCAGACCCGTATCGATTCGTTCCTCAAGCTTGTTGCCCCCTTCGGCATCCTCGAGTCTGCCCGCACAGGTCTGATGGCTCTGCCCCGATCTCCCCTGTCTGAGGGCAACCAGGACTCCCTCGCTATGGAGGCGGATGAGGTCGTTGATGCCAGCCAGCTCCCTCCCGGCTAAGTCACATATCTCAATTAGTGGCTCGGCCCAATGGCGTTTTCAAGGACAGGATCTGGTTTAGTTGATTTAATTCCAATGACTATTTTGTTATTCGTGCGCCAACGCTCCGCCTTCGATCCAGTGTAGAAATCAAATGATACCAGACATATCCGTATACTACTTTAGAAGTTACCCTTGTTTACAACAAAACCCTCCAGAGCGGCTAGGTAATATTAGTATCAAGTTTCCTAGACAATTGGTGAGGATGCTTACAAACAGCAGCCCAGAGACGGTTCTCGGCTTCGGGGAACACTAGAGATCGGGGGCTATAGAAGACCTCATCGGCAACCTCCTCAGGGTGTCGAGGCAGGCAGTGCATGAACTTCCAGTCCGCCTTAGCACCTCCACGCTTAGCAAGGTCATTGGTGATCTGGAAACCAGCAAAGTCCTTAAGTCGCTTCTGGGTATCGGCCTCCTGGCCCATGGAAACCCATGTATCTGTAACCAGCACATTGGCGTCCTTGACGGCCTCCTCAGGGACGTTGGTTTCCAGAAGCTTACCGGGCGAGGAGATACCGTCAGCAGCGGAATTGATGAGTTGCCTCATGGCGTCAGGGATTTCGTATCCCTTGGGTGCGGCGACCGAGATGTCAACGCCCATCTTTACGCATCCGATGGCCAGATCGAAAAGAACGTTGTTAGCATCGCCAACCCAAGCAACCTTGAGGCCATTGAGACCCAAACTAGCTCCCTTGGCGCCTGAGGGAAAAGTCTCGTGAAGAGTGAGAAAGTCGGCAATGGTCTGCAGAGGATGGAAGTCATCAGACAGGGCGTTGATGACAGGAACACTTGAGTGCTTCGCAAGGGTAGCGACATCTGAGTGAGGTCCAACTCGGGCAACCATGCACGAGGTCATAGATGAGATAACAACTGAAGTGTCATAGAGCGATTCGTTCACCTTTCAAATATTAGCAAAGTCTCATATATACTGCAATTATAATACTCACACCCAGCTGAATGTCATCCTTGCCCAGGAACATAGGATGGCCACCAAGCATAGTCACAGCGGCTTCAGTGGAAACCCGCGTACGAGTGCTGCGCTTGCTGAACATCATAGCAACAGCCTTGCCAGCAAGACCGGCGTTGAGGTAGCTAGCAGGAGCTCCACCCTTGACAGCAATTTTTCGAGTGTTGGCATCACGAACCAGATTGGCGAACTCAGTGGGTGTAAGATCAGCAATGGTCATGAGATGCCTCGGGGTTGTGGCCTGTGAATATGCTCGCTTTTGAAGGCCAGCAGCGGCTCCTCGAGCGATACGGAAAGCTGAAGTCTTCATTTTGAGCTGAGTGTGTGCTGGGTAAGTCAATGAGATGTTCTATAATTCGGAATGAATAGGGAAGCTCACAATTGACCTTTGTGGTATATCAATGAAAGAAAAAAAATAGGTTTTCGTCGAGTCAACAGCTAAAGTAGGTCAAGATGAGTCGGCGGCAGGAAAGAGTCACTCAATTATTGGAGGGCGACGTCCCGGGCCGGGGATACTGGGTTGTTTCCGCCTCAACGACAAGCAGAAAGAGCTATGTTACTCCACTCTTTTCTTAGGCCGGTCTCGGGACACCAATTCTTATCTTCTGTTACAGGTACTTTGAGTTATATGATTGGATACTATACTACTCATTAGTTGCCAGATTATATACGGTTTGATTTCTCAGTATCATATTTACATTCACAGAAGTATCAGCCGTTGTTGAGGTGTCAAACGTTCCTGCTGTTACAGTAATCAGGTTCCTTGACTTGAGCAGAAACGCCGTTACCGGCAGCTGAATTTCCAATAGTGATCGCCCTGTTGGTCCACTGAGCCCTCCCCTCCCATCACCCACCTCACGCTAAGGTACCGATACTTTTAGTGGATGACAACTGACAAGGGACGCCATGCAGATGCTACCGGAGTTTTGCATTTTTCTTGCTACAGTATTTTATTCGTCGGCGGTGACTCCAACACCGACCGAAATTCGCGATCTTGAATGTTGGTCATTGGTGGTGGATGTTCTACTGAGAAACTCATTCAGGGTAGAACTTACCTGTAATTGGAATTACGACTGTGACGGATATCATCTGACTAACTCCTTCAACACTCAACAGCTTCCACTTTCAACGCGCTGCAGGTCATGAGTTACTTGAGGCAAAGTACTGTCAAGAATAGCAGCATTCAACGCTATTAACTATGGCTGGACCGAGCACACGATTGTTCTTCAGGCATGAATTTGTCGTAGGTACACATCTGTACCTTACTATCATCCAAACCTAGAATAAAGTGAGTGCAGGCCTACTTAATGGCAGAATGACGTCGAGATCCCCAGGCGCCCCCCCAATCTCAAAACCCCCAGGTCTCAGGGTCAGCACCACTCAATCTACTCTTTTAGGCTTGGCCTGAGGCATGGTTCCTGGACTGGCCAAACATGGGCCAATCATAACGCAGCCCGCCGCATCCTTATCAATCATAATCACACCTCAACCCTGCCAAAGTGACTTCACCGTCGATGACGAGTCGCCTGCCAAACTTGGCTTGATTATTCCTCCTACACCAACATCATCTCAGTCATCTTCGTCAACAACACCTCTTAACGTCTATTCTCCTTCTTTGACGAACCTACTCATCCCTGCGACCTCTTCTAAGCCATTTGCGCCTAATGCGCGCATCGAATCCTCATTAGGCGGTCATCTACATCTACCTAATAGCCCACCATGCCCGCTGACGAAAACGAACCCCTCGTCTCGCCGACGCTCGAGGAAGAGGAGCCCACCGAGACCTCACCCCTTCTTAGCCATGATGATGACGGCCAACATAGTGATGTTGGCGAACACGATGAACACGACGAAGCCTCGGCCCAACCGCAATCACAGGGCTGGAGTTTCTGGCCAAGACGCAACAAGAGTAGCACCAAGTCACCATGGCGTTGGCCTTCCATTATCGCCATGGTAATTCTTGGCATCATCGTTGTCCTTATTATAATCCTCGGCTTCCTCATTCCGCCCGCCGTCAAAGAGTACGCCGAGAAAGCTGCTGTTCTGGAGCCCACCAATCTGTCCATCGAAAACATCACAAGCGACGGTGTCTGGGCGCGTATCCGCGCCAACGTCTATCTCGATGGATCACGAGTCGACAACAAAAACTCTCGCCGCATTGGAAAAGCAGTTACTGGCATTATGCGAAAGCTTGAGACGAAGCAAACAACTGTTAACGTTTACCTACCCGACTATGCCGATGCCCTTGCTGGCACTGCTGTTATCCCCCCTCTGGTTGTTGATGTTGTCAGCGGACACGCCAATGAGCTGGATTTCGTGGCCGAGGTCAACCCTGGCGAGGCTGAGCATATCCGTAAGATTGCAAATGACTGGCTGGATGGAAATTTGAAGCGGCTGAAGGTGGTGGGCAAGACCAAGGTTCACCTTCAATCAGGAATTTTCCCGCTTGGCGCCCACGACGTGGCAGAATCTATGGTTTTTGAAGGTCAATCTCTCTACCGTTCCTTTGCCTCCCTGTTCCTGGGGAAGAAGACACTATTTTAATCGAAGGAAGGCAATCTATCTATTCAGAACTTGACTGACACCATCGCAGCCAATGAGATCCCATCCATGCCTGATTACAACATAGAACGCATGAATCTTCACGATCGCCCGGTAGACGGCCACGGACGGAAAGTGATTGAGGCCGACGTATCCTTGAAAGTCCACAATGACTATCCTGTATCATTCAGAGTGCCGACGCTTGGGTTTGAAGTCATGGTACCCAATTGCGACTCAACACAGCCTTCCATCAGTGTTGCAGATGCTATCACTGACCCTATTGATATCCATGCCAAGGGAGACGTCAAAGCTGACGCCAAGGGGATTATTCGTACCATCCCAGAATCTCTGATAAAAGCATGCCCTCACTCTGAATCCTCCCCCTTAGATAACTTTATGGATCGCTACTTGCACGGCGAAGATGCAAAGGTTTTTGTGAGAGGGAAGAAGCTCAATGATACGGACACTCCGGAATGGATCTCAGATATTCTCGAGAGTATCACAGTACCAGTCGACTTTCCCGGACGATCATTTGATAGTTTCATCCGCAACTTTTCCCTAACAGATGTCGACTTCAAGCTGCCAGATCCTTTTGCGGACGTCGACGATCCCGATGGTGAGCCCCGAGTCTCTGGTACCGCGCAAGTACTCGCTGCTCTCCCGCCTGAGCTGAAGGTGGATTTGGGAGTCGACAAGCTCCGCGCCAATGCCGATCTGTTTTACGAGAAGCGTAAAATGGGTGAGTTGAATCTGGATCACTGGCAGAAAGCCAATTCGACGAGAGTAGAAGACGACAAGAACGATGAAACTTTACTCAACATCACGTCACGATTAGTCGACGTTCCTTTGACAATCACCGATGGAGACGTCTTCAGCGAAGTCATGCAAAAGTTACTCTTCGGTGGAGGCGACATCACACTCGATATCAAGGCTGAAGTCGATGTAAAGGTCAAGACCGTCCTCGGTATATTGACGGTGAAGAAGGTTCCCGCAGAGGGCAAGATTCCAGTAAATGGTCCGTCATCGCTGTGGTAATCTCTTGCATCCCCCATGAGGATGAACAATCCTCATTTACACACTGAAGTAATTTCTTATAACGCCTCGCGACCAAGTCGAGAGCCAATACTGACCCGTCTATAGGATTTCCTGGTAACGCGCTCGGTAAACTCAAGCCTCAGGTCGGTGAGATCGAGGTTTTGGAAACTACGGAAACGGGCATTCAAATGCAGGCCCTGGTCAACCTCACGAACCCTACACCATACGCAGCCATTGTTCCCTATCTCAGCGTGCACATTCTTCACGACGGTGAACTTCTCGGCGAGGCTATATCAAAGAACGTTACTTTCAACCTCGGTAAGAATACTAACCTACTCGTTCATGCGACATGGGATCCCCTACGGTTTGGCGGCGAAAGGGCACAAGAGGTTGGCCGCAAACTGCTATCAGACTACGTGTCTGGTGAAAATACGACTTTGACGGCTCGCACCCATAAACGAAGCATCCCCAACGTACCCATCATTGGAGAGGCCTTGTCAAAGATTAACATCACGCTCCCTACGCCACGAATAACAGTCCCTGGCGAAGACGAAAGCGAGAAGCCACGCTTTATTGCAGACGCTACTTTTCACCTCTTTTCGTCCACGGCCAGCTTTACGCTCCTTTCTCCTTTATTATACAACACGCTCTACATAGAACACATCAACGCCACCGCTCTTTACAACCATACCGAGCCGATCGGCCAGATTATACACGACGAGCCGTTCCCAGCAACACCAGGACGATCTCAGACTCCGCGCTTACCTGTGGAATGGTCTCCCAGTCGCGTGGGCTACGGCAAACTCAAAGAAGCCTTGGGCGGATCGCTCAAGCTGGATGCCATAGCCAATGTTACTGTCAGGCTGGGAAGTTGGACCGAAAAGATCCACTACATAGGAAAGGGCATCGGAGCAAAGGTCAGTTTATAGATGATCGGCTCTGAGGTCTAGACACAGAAATGTTTGGAGTTTACGGTTTTGTTTTTAGGAGTTGAAATTACTTTGGACACTTGTGATGCTGCATTACTCATAGAAACACCCAGGTTACTTGAAATTGATTTTCTTTATACTAGTAGTCGCTTACTGGTAGTGTTCGTAGACTGTGCAGTAGGACAAAGGCTGTGGAGTGAACAACACCCAATATTTTTACCGTAACATTCTCAATATGAACAGATATACAAAGAGCACGCCGAACAAGACCATTTCTCACAAGAACAGTTGTCTCATCTACTATAACTTCCAATAACACACAATTGTTCGCAATGCATTTGTAATGGGCGTAGTAGTATAAGAAGCCCATAATGGACGGCCTCGTTAATTCTATCAACTTCATCCCAGCATTAATTTCCAGCTTGCAGGTTCAGCAGGAGATTAGCACATTTTCAAGGTAAGTCTCACAGTCACTGGTCATCTACTAACTCTACTCTAGGAATCGAGAATCCTACAGGCATCATGTCTTCCAACACTTCTGCAGAGGTCACGGGTGTAAAGTCTCGCGGCATCGACATTTCGAAGGGACTCACTAGCCCGAGACCGGGCCCATTGAAGGTATCATCAACTTGGCAAGCAAGTCGTGAGGGGTCGAAGCTGAACCCGTCTACAGAAACGATGGTCGAGGCTCTCGAAGCGGAGATAGAGGGGACGATCAAGGAGATGAAAGGTGTATGGGACGAACTGGCCATTGAGAATGGTGATCTTCCTACGATTGAGGAATGAAGGGCGGTGCTTCACTTGAAGCTCAGACTTGACATTCTGGGAGTGTCGAGTGAACCTCGAACATTCGCAAAGGGAAATCGTTCCGAGACGTGTGGAATGGAGAAATCTAGGTACGGTTAGTTGAATGACACGACAGACATACCTTGTATCTAGATCTTCACATAGTGTCAGCAGGAAATAACATCTCAATGAGCACATGAGTAAAGGGTAAAAGCACCTTTTTGTTGATTCTGAACCTGTCCATTGCCGATATTACTATTCGTAGCCTTCCAGAAACATCCTGTGATAAAAGTGAATTCTGTTTTGTTTCTTCACGCAAGTCGTACGCCAGCCTCCCGTCGCTTCTTGAGTTGCTGCTGCGCCGCCAGACTCATACCGGCTGACTGGCTTGCATCGAACATGCTCTGGGATTCGCGTCGCTTCTCATCCTCGATCTTCTTGAGCCGCTTCTCCGTCTTGCCCTTTCCACTTCCCTTGCCGTGGAACTGATGGCTGAGTTCCTTGAAGGCTTCCTTGCTGTCGAGGGCACGGCCGTGGTCATCGGTGTATTTGAGCTCGACCTTGGGCTTGTAACCAGCTGAGAACAGCTCGGCCATGCGTCGAGACTGCTGTTGATCACGCCAAGTATTCTGCTGACGCGCATATTCTTCACGGTCACGTACTGACATCCTGTCGAGCTTGCCGCTCATACGATCACGTTCACGCTGGTTGCGTGCCTGCTCGTCCAGCTCCTCTTCCAAAAGCCTCTTCTTGGCAAGGAAGTCTTCTCGGTTTCGCAGACTGCTGTGCTCGGCGTCACCCCGTGTATCTTCCACGAGACCACGCTCTCTTAGTAGCGCTAGAGCAGCGCCCATGCCCTCGCCGACAGCCTTTTCTTCCTCGGCGCCCGCCTCCTCCGGTTCCTCGAGATTTGACGTTTGCGGTTTCTCGTCTTCAGGGGCGTGAGCATCGTCGTCCATGGGATGGTCCTCGTCAGGCTCCGGTGACTTTGATATAGTCTTTGGTCTCCTGGGCTTGCGCTCTTCGTCCTCACCCGGCTTGCTTAGACCAGCAACAAATTCCGAGACTTCATCGAGGACGAGTCCTCCCTCTTGTTGTTCTGTTGACTCCGGCTCGTTCTCTTCCTCCTTGAGCAGCTTGGCGATGTCTTCAGGTCGAGTCTTCTTCCGTTTCTTCAGCGCATTCTTTCGTTGGATTGCTAGTGATGCTTGAAGATCGTCGTCATCCACAAAGGTATCATCGCCTACTTTCCGCTTCTTAATGGAAGCGTCTTTTGTGTCAACTTCCATGGCATCATCTGCGGGTGTTGTGTCCACAGGGAAAAGGTCGTCCTCGTCAGTAGGCTTTTGCCTGGTACCCTTCTTGTTCTTCTTCTTCTTGGGCTTCTTGACCTTGATTTGTGAGGGATCCAGATAATCTGAAGAAATAGGGGCATCACCTGTACGTTGAATCGTTAGCAATGAGACTTTCCGCTGAGTGTGCAAAGACGACTTACCAATAACATCATCCAGGCTCACGCTCTGGAGATTCTTGGTCTTGTGAACCGTTTTGTCCAGAATATCTGAGAGCTCCGCGATGACACCACTTGTGTCGAGGGTGAACTTCTTGGACTTTTTGCCGTCAATCTCGTCATCGTAATGCGCCAAGATACCGCGCTCTCCCTCTTCATCGTCATCGAGGGGGTTGTAGCCTGGCTTCTTCTTCTTGGAATCGAGTCTCTCTGAAAGCTTCTCGGCCTCGCGCATATTCAGATTCTCCAGTTCGTCTCCTTCTTCCTCGTTCTCATCGATGGTCGTATCCTTGAGGGTAAGAATCTGATCGTCTCCGTCGAGGAAATCCGCTGTGTCGTGCCCGACTTTGATACCTGCAAGGTCCTTGGAAGTATACTGGACTGCCGCTGCTGCTTCGGCCTCGGCGGCGGCCAGCTCCTCCTCCAGCTTTCTGACCTTTGAAATATTTTTCTGTCGCTTCTTTTGACCCATGAGCCAGTCCTTTGCGCTGAGATCGCCACCCTCCTCGGCTTCACCAAAGCCTTTGCCTTCGAGAACTGCATTGCGTTGCGCCTGCTCTCGCGCTTTTCGAATGGCAGCAGCTTTCTCTTCGCGCTTCTTCTTGGCTTGTTCCGCCTCTTTCACTTTGTTGTAGTTATCGTAAGCCTGAGCCTGACGGCTCTCGAGGGTGCTAGGCGCCTCGCCATCGGCGTACATGGATTCGGTGGTCTGGCCTGAATTGTCTGCTCCCGGGACGGGCAAGGGCTTCATGCCCAAGGAGACACGAATTCGATTCGTCTCTTCTATCGTTGCGGCGTCCATCTTGCCTGTCGTATCACGATGCCGATGTGCTATGTGATGCGACTGGAGACGATGATGAAAAGGTTACCTCTTGGTAGGCAGAAAGATAGGCCTGAGGTTGGCGAGCACGGATCACTTTGCACGCGACGGGGTGGGACCAGACGTGACAAATGGATCCGCAGTTAGGCCGGATTATGTAATGCACATCGAAAAATTTCGGGTATTTAAATCTTGACCAAAAATCTTTATTTTCTTTTCCTCTTCTCTTCAAGCAAACACGGATCTGTGCCTAGCGATCCTCTGCTCTTCGGAGTCAGGGTCGATTGCTTTGCAGCTCGATAACTTATAAGGAGCCATCAACTTGTTATGGTGTCAATTTTCCTATCGACAGGTCCAAGAGTAACTGGTGCTTCAGCCGCTTAATTCGCTGCCGAAAGGCAGCTTGAGTTTTGAGGCTGTTGCATACGAGAAGCTATATTCCACCCCCCTTTTCCGAGACCGTCGGTCGGTGAGGTTGGGGAAAACCATGGCCTACCTACACATCTTAATCATCTGTAGAATTTTTGCAGTATGTGATGTCTTGTACAATCGCGACATACGCGTAGAGAATGTCAAATTCTTCATGGACCCAGCATGCCGGCTAACCCAGGTCTGCGCGAACCTCCGCCTTAGTTTGACGCAAGCCTGGGTTGGTAATACTCAGACTGTTAACAGTCGTCAGGGTTTATTTCCCATGCTTGATGACAAAGAAACGTTCTGAATGGCTTCGGGTTTGGAGCTGAATCTGGGGACGATGCTACCCTGGTGACAGGAAAACAAGCATCCTTTCACGATCTACGGCCCGTCTTCGGGGCTGAGGTCAAGATGCGACTAGATCGCATTAATAAAGTCGGAGTCTCCTGTTGTCAAAGCAGACTGGGTATGTCACGAGGCTTAATGTACAGTACCTTGTTCCTATACCTATATCACAACCGCAGGGTAGGTACAACTATAGGCAAAGTTGTATCAAGGTGAGATGTCATGTCACAACAGACGATAACCGAGGACATAGACATGTACATACTGCATGCATGTGTCCAATAAATGATGCATTTGGTTGGGTCGCACTCGGCGCTTTCAAAGCCACACAGTATTCATCCGTCCACTACCAATGCTTGCTTCTTGGAGATTTGGGGTTAGTTTGCATGTAGTCTGGGGTTCGAGAATCAAGCATCATGAGAGACTGTGGGGAAGAGACGGAGAAAAGGGGAGATTCAACGCTCGGTGGCATGTGAATAGGCCAACTGCTATTGTATTATGTTATATTGTCACTCTCGAGGTCTTACATACTACCCGTACCTATCATAGAGAAGACAGTCTAAGCTACCCCACACTCTGGGTTGGAGACTTGACTTGTTAGTAAACTCATCGTCAAATTGGAGAAACGTCACAAGAGCTCATAGTCACCTGGTGTTCATGTGAAAGGTGTATGCCACAAAATGGTCCTTCGAGATGGAACACCTTGAGGTTCTACTCGTAGAACAAAAACTGGAGTCATCGTGAGTTGACCCAAGGATGACTCTGAGCCCAACATCGCACTACAACAAGCCGAGGTGATGTCAAACAACACAACATAGAGACTGCATTAAACTAGGAGACTTCAATCCGGCCTCATTCGAAATATTCGGCCCTTTGAACCACACCGCACTATCCCTCCACGGCCTACGTCCGTCCTTTGTGAACTCTACAGCTTCCGCACTTCCGTATTGGGCATCTCACGACTATACCCTGGGCATTACCAACTATTCTATTCTGAAACCATTGTTCGAGTCGGCATGCCGGCTCTCTATAAAATCCTCACGATGGACGTGATCGATGTTGATGATTCAGTCTCATCACTCTCAATCAACTCCACCGAGTCTCTGATACAACCTATTATGTACTTCTTGTCTTCTGCTTTTCTGCTCGGCTCATTCGCTCTTCAGAGCGTCTTGGGTCGACCGGCCTTTGATGAACGGAGTCAAGTTCAGGAGAGACAATCTTCTGTCGACTCTTTCATCAAGTCTGAGAGTTCGGTTGCTATTGAGCAACTCTTGTGCAACATTGGATCTGACGGTTGCCACTCCAAGAATGTAGCTTCTGGTGTTGTCATTGCTTCTCCAGACACTCATGACCCGGATTGTAAGTCATTGACCTAAAGCTAGGACAACCACTAACATGGGCCAGACTTTTACACTTGGACCCGAGATGCTGCTCTCGTCTTCAAATACGTCGTAGACAGGTTCATCAACCAGTATGATGCCGGTCTCCAGAAGCATATTCAAGAGTATATTGCCTCTCAGGCCAAACTTCAAGGCGTGTCCAACCCTTCTGGATCTCTTTCAGATGGTTCTGGTCTGGGCGAAGCTAAATTCCACGTTGACCTGAGCGCATTTACCGACGGTTGGGGTAAGTGCTACTTATCATCGTGTTCCCCTGAACCGAAGCCATAGACTGACACTTTCAAAGGCCGACCTCAGCGAGATGGCCCTGCTCTTCGGGCTACCGCAATCATCACCTACGCTAACTGGCTCATTGCTAATGGCTACACTTCCACGGCCTCCGACATTGTGTGGCCTGTTGTCCGTAACGACCTCAACTACGTGGCCCAATACTGGTAAGTCAAGAACCAGTCTCAGCTACAGCAGGGTCTGACCATTGTAGGAACCAAGCTGGCTTTGACTTGTGGGAAGAGGTTAAGGGAAGCTCTTTCTTTACGACTGCAGCTCAATATCGAGGTCAGTTTCTCGACTGTTGTTCCTGGAATGTCATGCGTTAACATCATACCAGCCCTTATCGAAGGCGCTGCCTTGGCCAAGAAGCTCGGAAAGTCTGGCGATGCTTATACTTCTGTCGCACCTCAGGTCCTCTGCTTCTTGCAGACTTACTGGGTCTCCTCAGGCAAATATGTCGACTCTAACAGTAGGTCTACTCCATACAAGATTCATAGTTGGTCGAGTTACTCACCCTTTTCAGTCAACGTGAATGACGGTCGCACCGGCAAGGATGCCAACAGTATCCTCACTTCGATCCACAACTTTGACCCAGCTCTTGCTTGTGATGCTGCCACTTTCCAGCCATGCAGTGATAAAGCCCTCGCCAACCACAAGTCCGTTACCGACTCTTTCCGCTCATGGAACATCAACAAAGGCATCTCGCAAGGAAGCGCTGTGGCTGTCGGAAGATACGTCGAAGATGTCTACTACAACGGAAACCCATGGTATCTCGCTACCCTCGCCGCCGCAGAGCAACTCTACGATGCCGTCTATATCTGGAAGCAAAAGGGGTCTATCACAGTCTCGGATACATCTCTTTCATTCTTCAAGGACCTAGTCTCTAGCATCTCCACTGGAACTTATGCCAGCGACTCGGCTACCTTCAAGAGTATCATTGATGCCGTCTCTAAATACGCCGATGGATATGTCAGTATCGTTGCAAAGTATGTGGGCACCAACGGCGCTCTTTCAGAGCAATTCGACAAGAACGACGGCCACCCACTTTCTGCTACAGACCTAACTTGGTCATACGCTGCGTTCCTCTCAGCCGCTGACCGTCGAGCTGGTATCGTGCCTGGTTCTTGGGCAAGCGGCGCACCTACAGTCCCCCAGCAATGCGGATCCAACACCGTCGCTGGCTCATACTCTTCAGCCACCGCGACCTCGTTCCCTGCATCGCAGACTCCTAAGGATGGCGTGCCATCCCCTACAGGTGGCACACCGTCCCCTACAGGTGGCGAGGAACCACCAACCTCAACAACAGCTTGTGCTACTGCAACCTCAGTGGCCGTCACCTTTGAAGAAGTAGTCACGACCAACTTTGGCGATACCATCAAGATCGTCGGCAACATCGACACCCTTGGCAACTGGGACACCTCAAAGGCTGTAGCCCTGAGCGCTTCTGAGTACACCTCCTCGAACCCCGTGTGGAAGGCTACGATTTCCCTCAAGGCAGGACAGGCTATCCAGTACAAGTATATCAACGTCAAGAAGGACGGCTCTGTTACCTGGGAGAAGGACCCCAACCGCACATACACGGTCCCCAAGACATGCGCTACAAAGGCCACCAAGTCTGACAAGTGGCAGTCCTAAGATGTTGCGTGTCCTTCAAGATCTGAACGTGTTATCTCCATACACACCGATAGGGTTTACCGGATGACTCAATTTGGTACACTTGTCAAGCCAAGGCAGTGAGCGAGTGACACGAGTTGATTGATGGTGAGAGAGAAGGACAACTATATGAAGCCAGGAGGTATAACAATGGCACAAACTCTCTTGAACTTTGACACATTGGCATTCTGAGCCAGATTTCCTCGTAATTTGTTCACGGTGGAGGCCAGTCACTACTCGACCACATGATAACGTAGCGGCTAAGGTAGCAAAAAATGTAACATAATCTTCGCTAAGATTATCAAAAACATGTGGAAATGTCCCTACAATCAAATGATCTCGTCAAGGCCTTCGTATCCATCTCTGATTATAGTTTCCCATCGAGTCCTTTCTCTTCGGTCTCGTCTTGTCTTGAAGTCATCCCAGCCCAAAGAGCTTCAGTGCTAGAATACAAACCACTTATATTCACGATGCAGTTCCAACTCATCTGTGGTCCTTGTATGGTATAATCGTCGTGTTGATTCTATGCCTGACCTCATTCACTTTCAAACCCATTGTAAGCAGACACACGGATATCTGAGCTCATCTCCACCTCTTTGACCTTGATGTCAACAGTAGAGCCCCTAAGCCCTTGCTGGTATGCTTGCTGCATGTGATATATCCCCATCCCTCCTTACCCGGCTTCTCATAGACACTCATGTATCCCTTAATAACACCTTTACGCAAACTCGTCATCCGCCTCCTCAATCTGGTTCTTGACGCGCACCAAGATCGTTGTCTTCCACTTGTCCAGCTTGCTGATCTGGTCAAACTGGTACAGTCTGTCAGTGAACTGCTCCTGGCTCTTGGCCTCAATAGCCTCGCACAGGTCAGTCAGGAGTTGATGCTCCCGCTGAGCGCCAAATGAGGGATCGAGGTCGCGGTATTTCTCAAGGGCGCGCTGCGCAGCAACCAAATCGCCGCTAGCGAGGTGGCAGATGCCCGCCTTAAGTAGGTAGTCCTTGACGCTGTACTTCATGAGGTTGTTGTTGATCGACTGCTCGGCCACCTTCTCGTACTTCTCGATGGCCTTGTAATAGTCGCCTTCAAGAGCGGCGACATCGGCGACCTTGAGCCACAGCTTGTTGGCGAGGCTGTTGGGTTTTGTTAGCTGCTGAATATGAGCGGATATGTAAGAGTCCAACTTACGCTGCCGCATTGTCGCCCTCGTACCAGGTGGCAGCGAGTTCGTAGCTTTCGATCGCGCTCTTGGCATCACCAAGATCCACCTCGTACAGCTCACCAAGGTTCTCCTTGTGAGAAGCTGCGCGGCGGAAGTTACCCTTGGCACAGTATCGGTCGACAGCGATATTCAAGCATCGTGCGGCGGCCTGGGGATCGTCCTTGCGGTAGGCCTTGAAGGCATCGACGAGGGTGTTGGCAGCATCATCGGGCTCCTTGAGCTTGTCGGTCTGAACTTGCGCGGCCTGTTCGAAAGCCTTTCCAGCCTCGAGGTCTGTAGTCGGATATCGTCAGCTTCGGTTTCAGATGTGGAGACAAAGCGGTAACGGCGCACTCTGTTGCTGCATCTTGAAGGCATTGGCGGCCTGGGTAAAGAGGTCGGCGGCCTCTTGGTACTTATCCTCGCGTCCGCCGAAGAAGCTGAAACCGCCGCCGGCGCTTTGCAGCTGCTTCTGAGCCTGAATGTTGCGATACGTTAGCACATGGTGAACAGCGACTGGCGTGGCTAAGGCTGAGGCCAAGACCAAGACCAAGGCGGGGGAGGGGTTACGGAACCTTTTGAAGGAGAGCTCGAGGGTCTTGAGCCATGGTCGCTCGATTTCGTGAATGGGGTATCAAGTAGAAGTTGGAGAGAAAAACAAAAGGAGAAAAAGGGCCACGTCGAAGTTGTCGAGAGCTGACTTATGGTTGTAAGTAAAGTTGTCGACTGGTGTTGCGGCGTGGCCGGCGGCTGAGCTATGACGACGGTCGCCTGAGCCACAGTTGTCAGTCCCCCAGCACTTTTTAGTGGACCGCAATAGCCGCTGCTGAGACACCTCTGGTATAGTACCGTACCCGCTAGAATTTGACATTGAAGATTCGAGATCTTATCGCCAATTCTTAATTGACAATTCACCACCTACCGACAGGAAATCAGGTTTGGACCCCGTTACGGAGGAGATATTGGGACTGTATAGGGCCTTCAAGACATCTAATTACAATGACAATTTGCGCATCCTGCCGTCTCGCCCTCCGGCGCACCATCACCTCACGCACCTCAAAGCACACGACGAGAACTCGGTCTATAACTACAAACTCGTCAACCGCCGCTTCAATCCTCGAGAAGCCCACCTGGTCTGTCCGCAGTCTCCTCCCCTCATCACCATCTTCGACGCCAGCAGAGACAATCACTCCCACTCAACTACACCACCTCCTCCGTCTCTCAGCCCTGCCGCTTCCAGCCACACCCGCCGATGAGACCGACATGATCAACACTCTCCAGAGCCAGCTGCAATTTGTCCGTGCCGTGCAGCGTGTCGATACGACTGGTGTCGAACCTCTACGGGCAATCCGCGATGAGACACCAGAGGCTCGACAGGAGGTGACAATTGGGCTGGCAGACTTGCAGGAGGCGCTGGGAAGGGAGGTTCGCGTGGGGCATTATCAGCGATCGAGGAGGGTTAGAGAGAAAGTCGAGTCTGAGGCGGAGAAGTGGGATGCTTTGAGTACGGCGGGCAAGACAGCAGGGAGATACTTTGTCGTTGAGAGTGGGAAGAAAGATATCGAGAGTGCAGAATAATACAACCTAGAAGACCAAGACCAATACTTAAAAAAGTAGATAGAGGATGAGATGTGATACCCTCTTGTATAACAATAATGCCCAAACTTGTATCATGCTTAACCATTACTCCTGTAACCACAGTCGCCTGAACCTGACGAAGATAGACCCATGTCCAGCAATATTCTCGGTCTAAACATGTATCAACCTATAAATCTATGCTCATAATCATCATGACCTATGCTCATCGTTCTTGGCCCTTTTTATTCGATGGTCCGCCGGCCTTGTCACTCTATGACTGAGTGCCAGATGGTCCATCCTTGGGTTTCGGCTTCGGCACCTTTTCGTACGCATTCGGACTCGGCGCTCTCTTCTCCTTTCCCTTTTGACTTCTTCGTCCTCGTCCATGACTATGACCGTGTCCATGTCCGCAGCTCTGGCGCTTACCGCCCGCTGGTTGTGCGCCGTCGCGATCCGACTCGGAGTCTGAATCTGATGAAGAATCGGAAGAGGACTCATCGCTGGATTCGCCTACGGCCTTGGGTTTGTGGTAGATGCAGCAGACTATCACACACTCTGTTAGTATCGATCCACAACTAATGGTTGAAATAAAGATTACCCACCCTTTGAACTCTTGCGTCCAAGACCTTCGTTGTCGACTACATCCTCGGCCCACTGCACCGAACGTCCATTGGAAGCATGCGCGCCGCGAAGTCTCAAAGTCCGCGGAGTCTGTTCTCTCGTCTCTGGGTTTTGTGTCGGGGTTTCAGTCTGTGTTTGTGAGGGCGCTGGTGCGCTTCGTTGTTGCTGTCGTTGCGACATGGCCGCTTTTGTATGGCTTTGATATGGTCGCGCTGTGCGTCTTATTTGCCTACTTGCTTTGAAGAATTTGAAGAGTGGAAAAGTGGTGGTCTTCTCTTGGAGGGAGTGTTTGCGGTCTTGTCACGCGCTTGTTGATGGAATCGTATGGCAAAGGAATGAATTGTCATCGGGTTTTAGCGATGATGGAGGGGCCAAAAGAAAAATCCGGGGTTGGCCTGCCCCACGTCATCGCCTGAATTGGGTGATCTTCAGGACAGGCGCATCAAAGTGGCAGGCAAATTCAGACAGCCCAAGCCCGGGCAAGTGATTTAGTAAATAATCGAGACACTTACTGAGCTTTAGGATATGTTATTATGATATTTAGGGTATATTATAGGTATAGTTCAGGCTAAATTACCTGAACTATTTTATTATCTCTTAGGTTTTCTTACCTACCTAAAGTTAGACAGATATCTTGATTACCTTATTTACCAAACCGCCTGTCTATGAGTCTCATGATAATCTTGGGCCTTCAGCAGCGAGATTAAAATTCCTTCTTTTCATAAGTCTAAATATTGTACACGAGTTTCGATACAGTTTATACTTGATATGATATACAGTTGTCATGGTCATACAACGCCAGATTTTACAAGGTCATTCATCATACAGTTCCATATCATACAAAATCCAACTACATTTTAGCTTGCAACAGCAGCTCTCCTCTCGGCCTTGGCGTTCTTCTTCGCACCCTTCATGCTCCTTCGAGGTCGGCTTTTCTTGTGCTCTGGCAATACACGTGGCTTGTTGTGCAACCATCCATGAATAGGTTGACGAGACCCGATGAATCGACCCTCAGGGCTATAGACATCGACTGCTGGCCAGGAAGGTTCCAAGGGGAGCGGGGGCGCAGGCCTGGGCTCCTTGCGCTTCTGCTTTGTAATTGCTGATCCTGCATCTCTTCGTTGAGATGCCATGGCGGCGAAAGGATCAGAAGGCTTCTCCTCCTGCTCAACGTGCTCTTCAAATTTGGGCTGTTGTTGTTGAGAATATCCCTGGACAGCAAGATCTCGGGTACGAACTTGAGCCACAAGCTCAACATATCCAACACCCTCAATAAGAATATCAGTCGATAGCACTCTGAAAGGAAGCCTGTCGACATCCAAGCCAATCGCATTCTTCCTCGTGAGAGGGCCAGCCCTCTTTTTGGTGACATCATGAGACAGCTTAAATGTTCCAGCATGCTTCATCTTGTCTCCAGCACCAGGTAATAAGATACTTGGCACGCCAATAGACTCTCGTGTCTGGTTTTGAAAAGCAATAGCCTTGTCATGCTGAGTGAGGTGCTCTTCCAAGGGCGTAAAATTGTATGCCAGGAACACCATGTTGGGGTTCTTTGGGGTGATACGGATAAGACCTCCTCCTAGGATAAGAGACTTGCCCGGTGTTAAGGAAATCTGCTCCGGCACAATGCGCTTCTTCATGATCATCGACTGGCGAGATTCTTCCTTCACAAACAGGTCCAGATCGCTGCGTGCCAGGCCGGGAAGATCGATCAACTCTCCTTTTCCGTTTCCAAAGGGAACTCGAATTGGCGATGCGGTCGTGCCGGGGAGCGAGGATACTAGAGGCATGTCGGGATAGTTCTTGGCTGGCTGAGCCGGCGGCAACAGATCCCCAACCTCCACGTCCTCCTCTTCAATTTCTTCCGCAGCGATAGATTCCGCATTGACAGCCTCCCGAGGATAGGTCGACACCGATGCCCGCTGTGCATCACCACTCTGTCCCATCCTGCCCTTGGGATAGACGGCTTCAAACAGTTGGCTCTTGCCCACATTTACCTTTCCGACCATCCAACCAGCGCCACCACGTTTCCAGATGTCTTCCTTAACGTCCTTGCACCACCAGCCGCGTCTTGCGCTTACACACCTGACGTTGCCCAGGCGCACTCTGTTTCCAAGCCGTCCTAGGGCGTCTCGTAGCACCTCTCGCAGGTAGGGCATCATCGAATCCACAATCTCTTTCGTAGGGCCGAGTAGATCACCACGAGTAATAATAAAGCTCAGTTCCGTCTTGCGATCCTTCTGGTACTTGTCCGCCCGCGAACGTCGATTGCGAGTCCTGATCGGAATGTCTCCTAATAGAACGTTGAGCCGGGGGATGAGCGACATGGGAAAGTCGGCAGCGTCGATAACGTGATAGATATGGTTGTACTTGTGTGGTGACTCCTCGATCGTTTCGCGGAGCGAGTCTACGGTAGGATGGTGCATGGTGACTTTGGCTGTGTCGCTGGTTGTACTGTAATGCTGCAAATTATGACATCGGTCGCAGACGGGTTGTTTATCTTGAGGAGGCGCTTCTATTAAGGCGTTAGCTTCCACATTATCTCTGTAGGCGAACAAAGGCACTTACTGGAAGCGACTTTGCCCTCTGTCTCTGTCCCAGACACCAAGAGTGAGGGCTTCAAGCCAAGAGCTTCCAGTTGGCTTGGGTCCAAGTTCTTGAGAACATCGTCCACAACTGCATCTTCTTGGCTTGCTGTATGCTCATGCTCATAAGCCCTTGGGTTCAACCACTTCTTGACCCTTTTGCTTTCTAGGTCAAAGTAGCCAAGTTGTTGCGGATCGTTTGTTTGCGCAAAAGCACCACATCCCGTGCAGTTCAATGGCAATCTTCTTCGGGGAGTTTCGGGATTCAAAAGAGACGCATGCTCGGTTTCCGTCATGTGTGCATCTGGAGTTGTCGTAACTTCGGTATGATTAAATCGGCGAGTATGAAAGGTCGTTCGTAAAGGCGCCACTCTCGGTGGTCTATAAAGTCGAGTTGATGCTCCGGCGGCAGGACATAAAAACAGAGGAACACTCGATGAAGCAGATGCTTCACCGATACTGAGTGCCCTGTTAAGCCATCGAGCTGACAATGCGCGGTGCATTGCGTTGCCTTTGCCGTAAAAGTCGAGTTGTCGCAACCAAAAAAGTTGACTGACTTACACAGATTGGATTGTCCCAAAAATTTCCTAGGAAATCAATTGATCCCAGTTTAGCTTGTCCAGGCACGCCAGTGAGTGGCATGTGAGGGAGCCCCACACACCATCCCGGGTCAACGCTCGGCCCGCAGCCTTTACAGCGTTGGCAGGGGTCTCGTTGATTTTCTGGGTCTTGAGGCGTCGACTTTTTGAGGCATTGCGACCAGTGAACTGATTCGACTTTGGGAGACATCTGCGTAACGCCTTTACGATTTAAAGGTTTACGTGGTTCAAGATGAGGTCTCTCGGTGAGCGTTTCAACAAGCTTCGTAGGGTAAGTCAATTCCTTCTTGACGTTGAGTCTTAGAGCATTACTAACAAGTTTTATAGAAGGTATATATCTACTCTATAAGCGACGACTCACGATCCACGCTTACGCTTCACTCAGCTCATTAACCTACAATGTGGTCCTGGCGCAGCAGTCCTCCCTCCGGAGGTGACTAGAATACATATGGACTTTGCAGTTCACCTCAATGGCGGCCATATGGGCGCTAGGTTCGCAACATGTATCCCACTCAATTTCGACTCATCGACTAATACCTCCAAATAGAAAGTTCTGGCGCGAGAACCTCCCCCGACTAAAGTACCACAACCCCTCGGTCCCTATGATCGTCAACCGCCACAAAAACAACGAGCAGAAGCCTACTCTCTCCATATATCTTCGCAAGCCCAACGATCCCCATCCCCCACCAGCTACCCGCTCCCAGCCCGCCTCATCACGCGACAACCTCTCCAAGGCCGCAGCCCCGGATGCCGATGAGAGAGTCATCACCATCGATATGACCCAGAAGCACTCGTCTCACATTCTCGAGTACGTCCTTGCTGAATCCCGAGCTGTTCCCATTCAGCCCACGACGGAGGAGATCCGAGAACTCCAGGAGATTGAGGCCCTCCGCAAACAAGCTGAGGTCGACCGCGAGCGCGTGAACAGTATCCGGGAGGAGAAGAAGCGTGAGGAGGCCATGTTGAAGAGAGCCCGGGCGGCTGGTGGTGTTTCCGAGGAAGAAGAGTCGTAGATGGACATAAAGCACGAGAGGCGGGGATGATGATGTACAATAAATATGTATTACTTTATGCCACAGATCCGGCAAATGTACTAGTTGGAAATATCAAAAGCTTACCACCAATTGCTGTCTGCCATAACCACAAGCTCCATTTTTGAGAATTGCATCTTGGTGAGCCTTTGAAGCCCATCCATGTTATCATAAGTGATTGAAAGTTTATGATTCGGAAGGGCTGCGTTACCGCTATTCTTCTACATACCTCCCCGAAGTAAGTCAAACAATTTCAGTTTCTAGCTATAAATGCCTTGCCAGGTCCATGTAGATCTATTACCCCCAGAACCCCTGGATTGCCTATCAAAACGCCATAAATGAAATGAATGCCTATTTCGTGATCTCGTCAAGTGTATCATTTACTTTATCCCAAAGCCCTCACTCTCGCGAACGGCAGTCCATAACACTTTCTCCAACCTTTCTTTGGACTTGTACCGCGAGAGAGACAGCATGTTGAAGCATGTTCGAGCAATGGGGAACCTGCCTTCATCCTCGCCAAGGCAAGAGATCTTAATTGGTAGTACAGCGGCACCCATGGCAGGAATTCTGTCACTGCCGGTAATAAACAATAGTAATTTGCGCTGGTCTTGAGGTGTAGCATCTTGGAACGTCTCCCAGAACCAGTCAATAACCGGCTCCGAGCCATCTGGCTTCTTGTTGCCCCAGTTATCGTACTCAGCGACGCCTCTCAGTGAATTGATGTCAAGCGCTTCATCTGAGCCGCGTATGAGAAGTTCGATCTCCTCTGGTCTGAAGAGAGACAGAGCATTGCCTCCGCATACAGTGTAGAAGCCCCTTTTGAAAGGTTCAAATTGCCTTGTCACCGATACGTCGATTATATGTCGCACATAAAGGTCCACGTATTCTCGACGGTTGCTGTTTGTGACAGGAATGCGCTCGCCTCCAGGGCAGAGCGGAACTTGGACCTGAGTACCGTATTTGTCCATTTCAATCACAAAATCGAGGCAAAAGGTTTCTTCCACATTGCCTTCATATTCAAGCAATTGCCGCAGTCCTCGCGCCAGTCGAGGCCGGTATTCGGCAAGATCTTCAAGTGTGCAACGCATTGAAGGTTTCGGGTGAGCCGATGCTCCAGTACCATGAGTAGGGGCAGATGCGATCAATTTCCGAAACGCAAAGGGCGGAAGAGCCACATCTAGAATGGTCGAATTGTAAATGGCGAGTCCCATTACAACACCAACCAAGAAGAATTGATCGGATGTTTCGAACGCGTTCGGGTTGAAATAGCAATACTGTGAGTCCTCGTCATAAAGAAACAATCCTATCGAACGTTAGCTGGAGGGTCTTTATATGCGGATTTGTTCGGCTTACCATGATCGTGATTGAAAACCTCTCTGACAAGGAGTAGAAACCATTCTTTCCGCAGACCACCCGCATCTATTCCCTCCTCGCCCGTAAAAGTGATGCGAAGACCCTTCTTGATATCCTCGCTTCCGCTTCCGATCACTTCGCTAACAGCCTTAAGACTGTCGTCAACTAGACAATCCCGCCGGACATTGAGCTCCAGAAACTGATTGATAGCCCTGCGACTCATAATACTATCAAAAAAGGCGTCTCGGGCTTTACTCTGCATCTGACGACGGGCATCGTGCTCAAGGATGTGGTTCTTTGCCCAGATGCTCAGAAGGAACGGGTACTGGCAGAATGTAAACTTGCTCCTACGAGCTTCCCAGTTCTCAAAGTCGACAACTAGGTCAGTATAGTCGATCATGGAGTTATAAAAGTCACTCGTTGGCAAAATTTGTCCGTGAGAATGAACACCTGTACGGTTCTCGCCAGGACTCGAGGAAGCGTCTTCACTCCGCCGACTATGAGGCAAGTTGTTGGCGGCGAAAAGCAGTGCCAGAACTCGTGAACAGGCTCTGATTTGCCAGTCTTCGCCGTACATGATCTTCTTCTCAGGTTCCTTGGGCTTCTTTGCCGAAGTTGTGCGATTGATCTCATCGTAAAGGTAAGCCCCCGAGCGTCCCTCCTGAATCTGCGGAATCAACCCAGCTGTGATGTCTACTTTGACTTCTTGCTTCTTCCCACTCTGCCGAATCATCCGGTATGTCAGGAAACCGGATGCGAGCTCCTTTGTTCTGATGAATCGAGAGGGATGATGTCTTGCGAACCATGTAATCAACTGGTTGTGACATTCGAGCGATGAGTTGGATATCAGACCCATTATTCGCTTTATGATACCAGAATGTTGCCCAGACAGAGGCCCAGATTCGGGGGTACTGGCCTTTCTCGACCGTGTCGAGTTCGTGCCAGAAGCCGAGTTATTGTCTGGCTGCAAGATTCCGTGAAAGACCTTCTCATTCTCGTGAAGAAGCGGGTTTTCTAAAATTATCAAGAGAAAACGCAAGTCTGCTGGGTCTTTCAAGGGCCTTCCGGGTCTTTTCATGAGCATTTCTGTTGCTTTAAGCAGAACCCGTCGAGCATGTTCCTGCCCCTGTAACAATTCTCGCTCCATCGACTGTAGTTCTCGTTGGGTAGGCCTCTGATAGGTCTGGTCTTGACAGAGCTCTTCGTAGATTCCAAACCATCCTTCAGCAGAATTTACAACAGAAGCATACCATTTCATCAAGTCGCCCCAGCTCATTTGTGGTGTCTTTGTGTTGACTGGCACGTTAGAAAGACTTCGATCAACTCGGTGCGTTGATAGTCTCCGAGGTCGCGATTCCTCCTGGTTTCCGGTCCACCAGTTTCCGTTCTCGGCAAAATCACCCAGGAGCAACAGTCTCGGGTCAAGATCCCATGTACTATTGTCAACTTGAGGATTGACCCGCTCCTCCCGCTTCTCACGCACAACATGGTTCTCCGAAGGCTCTCGATGATGTGCTCGCGGTTCCCGAGGCTCGTTGGGTGGTATAGGCTTCCGACGAACCGACTCGCTTCCACCTCTAATGGGATGACGATGGTGATGTGTCAGGAAAGAAGAATTGATGCATTCGAATGAACCAAAACAAGCAACCACATAATCCTCTAAAGCTTTGAATATTCTTTTTGGGTCGGTTTCAGTCGTATTTGGCGGTGACCTGCGTGGGTCTTTCGGTGCATCGTCCAGTAGCATATTCTTTACAGGAGGTCTTTCAGTATATGAAGAGGAAAAGGAGCGTGGCATTGGAGCAGAATTCGTCCGTATAGGATTCGCTCGCAGTGTCGGCTCTTCGTCGAATACATGATGGGAAATTTGTATAGTAGGTGACTTGGAGGAGGGTGCTGCTTCTCGTGTCGAGTGTATCGGCGCAAGCTTGTGGCCAGCAGCATGCATTCGACTGCTAAAGGAGAGTTTGCTTTGTACGGGAGGTTGCGGCGCAGGTTCAGTAGGAGGCTTAGGGATTGGGTGCAGTTTTTTCGTTAAGTAGGAGCGTATTGATTGTTGGACGAGTCGCTTTGTCTGTTCGATCGAGATGTGAGGAACTATATCTCCATCAGTCACTGTCCACCACTGCTTTCTTATAAGCCTACCTCGCGCTGGCCCAGTCTGAGAAGTACCTTGACTTATTTCCCGGCGCGACTTCGAACCGTCTTGGTCTACATTCAAAGGCTCCAAATCGTTGACCGTCGTGCAGATGGTGCACTTGAAGACCTTGAGCTCCCTCGGCCACCGTACTAGGGAGCCGCATGTCATACAGTTTCCCGTCGCAAAGTCCTTGCTTCCCGCGGGACCATTCCGAGTATGCGAAGGGTTTTGAGCGTGAGTCTTAGGTGCTTGTCGCGGCATTGCGGCGTCATCGTCTGCAAAACCCAGGTCAGGCGGTGGCGCGCCGACCGAGTTCTGCCTCTTTTTCTTGCTGCCAAAGAGAGAAGGGAAAGGCTGGCTCATAGAGCGCGTATGCTGGGGACGGCGAGCAGTCTTGGAGGACGAGGGTGGTCTCGAGGGATGCAAGTCAGATTCGTCGGAGCTCGAATCGGCGTTGGCATTGGAGAAGGAGAGATCGAAACGATTGCCGTCGGAGGGTGTCGGCAGGTTTGTCAAGTAAACCGCAGGCAACGTCGTAGGCGTATGTAGAGCCGTATTATGAATTCGAGTGATGAGATCACCATTAGAGTTGTTGGGTTGAGACCCACGACGACTCGACCAGGGAGCCATTTCTAAGGAAGTTACTAAGGATCGAGGGAGCTGTTCTGGTCACGAGACACTTCTTGGGGTAGACCCCTCGAGGCTCTCAATACGTGATAATGGATATAAACGAAGGAATATGTTGATTTAAAGAAGAATGAAGATGTCTTTTGTCAATAAAGCATGATTAAAATGTTCCAAAGTCAGAATGTTTCCAGCTAGAGTCGATGCCAGCCCAGCCTAGTTCAGGTCAAGGAAATTCTGCCAGGTAGACACATGCTTTGTTCTCTATCCAATTCCAGGGGATGTAGAGAAAGGAAATCATGAAAATTGGCTCCCGAAGGTTAAACCGATGCCGTGAAACAATGACAATTGAGTGCAGCCAAAGCCCGTGGCTGCGGTTGGTGAAACAAGCCCGGTTTGTACATAGTGTTAGAAATGCCTGATACCTTTCTAATAAGCGTAAAGGAGATGCAACGCGCGGCCGCCGGATTTTGACTTCCTGATTATCTTGGCCTTTTCTGTTGACGAATTCATTAGAACCCCTCCTCATTTTTTCCTTCTTCCCTACATGTCTCCGCGATACCCGGAAGTTTTGGACATTCATCTCCAATCGAATATCGTATTTAGACGCCGAGAAGCAGGGGTCGACAAGAGCCTTGACGGATACGGCCGACAACTAAGTGGACGTGGAGTTCCAAGCGGCCAGTTAGGAATCAAGCATACCAAACAAGAGACCCGAATGTTTATCAGCTCCTCTTTCGCCGCAATGAGAAACCTGATATTCCCGCGCTTTATCAGCTTTATTTAAGACCTCGTATTGTCGTGGCTGGATTCGATATGCAGGTTGGCCCAATGATCGTGAAGCTCATCACCGCATCTGGGTTTAGAATACTTTTGATTCGTGCCAACCTTCTTGACGTTACAAACCAGGCACAACAAGGCTCGGCGAAGCATAATTTGATTTTGTCGCGTCTTCTGACTTTGCTCAACGATGGAATTCATGGTAATCTCTAGGGAAATATTGACCTGCAAGTTTAATGACTATACTCCAGATCCGATAAGCTAGAGACAACGCGAAACGCAATGGAAGGCAAGGGTTATTTCTAGTCCCCGCAAACGGTCCCTGTCTTGACGGCGGATGCCAGGGGCCGCTTGGGCGTTAGTTGAGCGGCCGAAGCCGGCTTCTTTTGATGGAACCTGGCTTGAATCTGTCGTATTGACTTTGACGACGCTATGCAAGGTACCAAATGGCATATGCATTTACTCGCAACTCGACTTATCCGGATGGAATTTCGCTTTAATTGACTGGGCAACGCTGCTGAAATCTAGGTAGCCACTTTAACAAAAACGTCATTGCAACTACCTAATGGAACATTGCTCAGAGAATGCTTAACTGGTCGCCGACCTGGAGACTGTAAATCTAATGAGCTTGATTATCGTACACCCCGACTTCATGCTCATGCCCCAATGCCAGATATCCACTTGAGAAGAAATCCAATGGGATATGATTAGCCAAGATTCATCAATGTGCCATCAACGCCACAACAATTCCGCAAATTTTGGCTCCAGGTCAAAGACAACGTCGAATTCTCTGATCGTCTCGCGGGGCCATGACTTCTCGTTGCCTTCTACACCGACTCCCACTAACCTTGACCTGTGTGATGGCACCACCTCGTTCCGTGTCGTGCCATGCAGGATGACTTCGGACTGGCCACGAGCGATATTCAATTCGCCTCTCAGCTTCGCTAATGTTTCGCTATGGCCGTTCTGCAACTCAAAGAGGCAGATGCCCTGGTCGACCTCCACTGGGCCCGGATTTTTCAGATTGAATGTTATCGTGATATTCTCGCCCGAGCGTGATAGCTTCTTGAGTGTCATCCTTGGTCCGCCCATAGCCTTGAGTGGCATGTCGAGTTGTAGGTTACATGTCGATGAAGTAGTCAGTGCCCTTGCTGTACAACCGTTGCTTTCCAGGCGAAGACTAGTCTCGTCATCAACGATAAGGCTTCGAATGAAAGCGTGGTAGGTGGCTTGGTTGGTGATGTCGATGCGTTGCCCCTGGATAACCAGCTTCGTACCCCAGAAACTCGTCTGGATCTCAGGCAACTTGACTTTTCCAAATTTAGAGCCATTGAAGGAGAGATCTGCATTCATCGCGTCGATGGTGCTGGAGACGCTTCCAATGCCGACAAGGCGGCTCTCGAAGGTGAGACAGAAGGAGCTGGACCATGATTTAGCCAAAGATACGAAGCGTTAGTTGGTTCATTGTGCTCACTTCTCTGTAGCATCGCTGATCTTGAATCGAGCGACTTCGAGCTTAGCAAGATCCAGCAGGTACTGTACGACAGTATCCAAGATGCCGGATGGCGAGTAGAATGCCCTCCCACGACCGGCTTCAGGATTCAAGACTGGTCGAGCATACTCCTTGAAAAGAGGCGAGTCGGAGATATTCATGATGATCAATCCAAAATCTCATCTAAGACGATTTGTAATCTTTCTGGTCTCTTTTTACAACGTGATAGAGAAACGGAGATCGATTCTGGCAGATGACGATGGCGAATATAGTAAGCAAGAGACTTGCGATTCCAAACGAAGGGTCAAAAGGAAAAGGAAAAAGAAAAAGGCTGATAATTATTAGCGGTCGAAGAAATCTCAATAGTTTTATTAGAGCTGAGTGGTGACAAGTTCATGCCTCCATTGGTATGGTGTCAGCTGCAAGTGCCCGCCAGGTGTAAGCAGTGCACCTCGATGAAGATGCGTAGCGTCTAAGGTATGGTCTTGGTATGGGCGCCTATCATCAAACATCATTCATGCATAACTCGTTCTACATCTTGTAAGCTGATTTCACTACGCATTTGGCTACATAGACGCATCTCCTGAGTTTCGAAGTGGATATCATTTCATATACGCACGGAAGCACGGAAGCTCACAACTGGAAAGCTGAATTACAGTACCATCAATTGACCAGACTAAGGTGCCTTCTACAACAGACTGGCATGCTTACGTGGTTAAGAAGGTTAGAAGGACAAACTGACTTAATTCTGATCTTACTCATGTTTACAAGGCTTAGGCCACATCCCCTAGGATGCGAGTAATCATGATTGGACAAGGTCTCACTACATTGTTCGCGGCTGACCACAATGATGCCCAATTTGGAGGATTGTGCAACTTTTGCCATCATAGGTATGAATTGGGCGTAGAAGTACACCGCTCTAGTTCAGCTCGTTGGATGATCCGAATGTGCTGGTGATATTTTTCAGTTTCAATGTCCACACGTTCAACACTTGACCGAATACACCCATTAATAGATGTTGAGTGAGGAATATCCTAAGAAGAAAATCTGGTACTCATCTGATAACAATAGCAGAGTAAATAAACGTTCATTCATCATTCAGCAACCTATCTATATAAATTTTGATTTTCTCTTAGGAGACAGCTTCGGGCTACTCATCGTCAAAGACTATGGCAGCCTTGATAGCGCTCTTGTTCTTAATGCTCTCCAGAGCCTCACCAAATTGCTCTAGCTTGAACGTCTTGTTGACGATACCCTTGGTCTTGACCTTGCCTGAGTCGAGATAGTCGATGGTAGCAGCTACGGTTGGATGTCAGTAAATGATCTACCAAAACTGGTGATTTAACTTACGGAACATGAATGTCTCGGAGAATGAGCCAAGGATAGTGATCTCATCGCCAAAGATCTTGGTTGGGGGCCAAGACACGCGGTCAGAGTTGTTATACACACTAAATCACTGTCAGCAAGATGAATCGCACAATTCCATGAAGTCTCAATGCTTACCCATAGCAGACGAGAGTACCGCCTCTGCGGACATAGTTGATAGAATCTTCTAGGATTTTTACAGAGCCAGTAGCCTCAATAACTAAAACGTTCTTAGCCAGAGAGCACAGCAGTTCCACTCATTCACCAACTTACCGACATCGAAGCCATAAGGGTTATCATTCTTGATCTGTTCAAACTGCGCTTGAGGTTCAGATCGTGAAAGCTCAACGTAAACGTCTGCAGCGTCGAGACTCTTTGCTAGGTCCATCTTGAGACCACCTGGCGCGGCAATGGTGACCTTGCAGCCACCGTTCTGTCGGAGGAGCTGGGCAAGCATCTATAATATCGTTCAGTACAGCTTCCTAATCAGGAGCTGCGGTTGTGAGGCTCACCAAGCCAGTAGGGCCAGCACCAAACATGAGGATATGGGAGCCCAGTCTGGGTCGAATCTTGTCGAGGCCATGACAAGCACAAGAGGCGGGCTCAAGAAGAGTGGCGTCGACCCAAGAGAGATTCTGGATCTTGAAGACCTTTGAAGCAGGATACGCGCAGTATTCGGCAAAGCCACCGCTCAAGGTCGTACCATGGCCGCTCCACTGATTACGGTCAGTTATTCTCTCCATAGATAATAGCCAGGGGGGCATTTACTAACATTTTCACAGAGAAGAGGTTGACCTCTTCGACAGTAGAAGCACTCTTCGCAAAGTTCAGCATTATCAGCAGCTACACGGTCGCCAATTTGGAAACTTTTTACATTCTAAAGATAGTTGGTTAGCGAAGTAGAATATTTGAAAGTTGAAGTACAAACCTTTCCAACGGCTGCGACAACCCCGACCGTTTCATGACCAGGAATCAAGGGGAATTTGGCAATGAATTCGCCCTGATGGATGTGCTGGTTACATTCTTAGTCACTGCTCAGGTGTTATTAGCCAGGGTAATTACCAGATCTAAACCCAACGTCAGTACACATATTCCTCATGCATTAAGTATTAAGTATTTTCATGACTTACCAGTGCCACAAACGCCGCAGGCCTTAACTTTCACGAGGACATCATGGTCTCGCAACTCCGGAAGGGGTACTTTGACAACTGAGAAATCCTCGGGCTTCTCATATCTAGATCAATGGTGGGCTGATGTCAGTGACCATGATTGGAAATATGTATTGCTAACAGTGACAGGGAGTAGGGGAACCTTGATGGATACCCAAGAGCAGTTATATAGGTATAAAGTGATAAATATCTGCACATGGACTTCGTCTTACCTGAGAGCCTTCATCTCTGTGGGGAGGGATGCCATGTTGGATGATCAAGGCCAATGGAAAGCGGAGATGACAACAAGGTAAGGTAAGATGCAGATAACAATGCAGGTGAAGTTTAGTTTATTGACTGAGCCAGATACGAGATCCAAATCAGGAGAAGCGAGTCTATGTTTTATACAACGAACACAGGCGGGCAATATGAGAGGGGTAAGCAGGTATTTCAATATCGACGCAATCCTCGAACACGAGAGGAGAAGCCCTAGAGGCTGCAGGAACTGCAGCTTGTCGCCGGGAACTCGGAGGGTGAACAGGGAGTAAAAGTCGGTAGGAATCTCATGATTCCAGGGACGCTTCCGATCCGCCCACCCGGGCGAAGCCAGACAACATCGAGTCACCGAATTGGATATCAGAAAATCTCATGAAGTCATGAGATGCAGCAATCATCAAGGATCGATTTGCCTTCCACTCACTTAAGTGGAAGAGCTGTGCAACTCCCTGCCTGTAGCAGCATGACTATCCCGAGGCGGTCAGCTATGAAGCAAGTCGGATGCTGAGAGATGAGGCATCATATCATGCTGAAAATACCCCTCAGACGATTTTGTCTATTCACATATCCCCCTGGTCCTGTCACAAAAGCTTGGTCCTCGGGCCATATCACCACGACATCAAAGAGGAGACAAAAGAAAGATACCACGGTGTCCCTGTCTAGAAACCACACTTTCTTGACTTTGTAGCCCTCGGGTGGGTTTTGAGGTGATGAAAATCACGCGGCCAGTTCTCATCTCCTCAGATCTGCTCACTTACATGGGATATCTCAAGACCCCTGCTCGAACCATTACGGATGACGACTGCCACGGCAGAAAGGTAATAGAGCTAAGTCAAGAGAAAGGATACCCCAGATAAGAAAGCCAAGCTTCTATAGAGCTAACCCCCACAGGCTTGGTGGATAAACGGGCGATTGACGGTGATCTGTTGTCATGGAGTTGTTCACAACGCTGCGAGGTGATGTTCTGACTGGACCGGAAGTCATATAGTTTCCCGGTGAGATTTTGGAATCCACGATCGAGGTGAGAAAGTTGAGCCGCCGGCTGCAAAGCTCTGTACCGCGTTAATAGAATGGGTAGGGTAACTCCCTGATCCGTATAGGGGTGGCTATCGCAGCTTGCACTATGTGGCGAACGTACTGGCGTTATTAGTTGGAGGAAATCTCATAGATGATATGGCATCGGTTAAAGTCTTAGCGATATGGAGAATCTCTGGATAAATGTCCCAGGAAGAGTACAGGAGTGTAGGCGAGAATCTAAGGAGTAACTTCATGCTACTACAGGTTAGGGACAAAATGTACCAGAATCATCACAGTCCAACACCTAAATTCAAGCAACAATCGAGACTCCGCATGAGAATCAAAAGTGAAACTCCTCCTTCGATAGTGAATTTATTTGAGAGTACCCGACGTAACGCTCAGCACGATATATTAGATTTCTCCAGATTGAGCATCGAGGCCGTCCATGACCCAGACATAACCTGGAGTGCCATGATGACGTGGGCCCTGCCCTTACTGTCTAGCTTGGGGTGATTCGGGCATAACCCTTCCACTTAATACACCTCAAGCTTCTGGAGCTGTCCTGGTAGATAGGGGCCACGGGAGGGGTCACAATCAGGTCACAAAGTGGACATGGAGCTTGGGGCAACGGCACGGATGGTTCATTCAGACGTGCCTCGGTGGGCGTTTGGCATAAACATGTAGGTCTCGTCTCACATCACTTTAAAGATTGACGTCTTCACGTATCTCCCGAGCAATTATCTCGTTTTGACGGCGGCAAACATTGACCCTGATGCAAATGATTCCGAGGTTCTAAAACCCTCAAACTCCCACGGTGTCCCCCACGCAACCCTGTCACACGAGCGAAACCCATGGTAGAAATTGCCCTCCATTTTTTATGAGTACATGCCGATACCCTTCGCCATGCATCTCACTTTCGTCCACCTAAAGAAAATGGGTTCGTTTAAGAGGGGGGAGCGGAGCCACGGCCACGACCATAGCCACCACGGCTGTCATGATTGTTAGCGATCCATTCCAATTAATCCACACACACGATGGGAGCAACTCACAACTGAGGAGCGAACTCGCCGGGAGCACCACCCTCCTTGCCCTCGCCAGCATCCCTTCGTCGGTATCCACCCTCACGGTCACCTCGGTCACCACCACGGCCACGGCCGAAAGGTCGTCGCTCACGCTCGCCCTCGCCGAGCATGCCACGGGGAGGAGCGTGCGATCGTTGTTGCTTGATGTGGGTAGCGGGAACGATCTCAGCGGGGAGGTGAAGCCATTCGCGGAGGTAATCGAGACCCTCGGGGGTCAGGGTGTAGTAGTAGTACTGCCAAGAGAACTGGGTCTTGACATAGCCGCGAGAGTTGAGCGACTGCAGAGCCTTGATAACGAACAGGTTCTTGGTGTCGATATCGGGGTGCTTGGGAAGGTTGAAGTCCTTCTGGGCGACGAGGACACCCTCACGGAAGAGGTACTGCCGGGAAACTGTTAGTTATTGTGCGTTCTTGTGAAACTCGCAATTCTCCTCCATCGTTGCGCCCAGAATGTTTGGTTATTACCTCGTGGATCTTCTTGCGGTCGGCCTTGGGAATCAACATCGTGGCGGTATTTGCTGCTCGTCGGAAGGGTCGATGTTGGAAGGTGGCAGTTTTCGAAGGGACGAAGGCAGATCTCAAAATGATAACTTTTGTGGGCGAAAACCCTACAAGAAATGGGCTGTAGCGAAGTGGGGTGGGGAAGATGCACCTTTGTGGCTTGGATCACGTGATGAGGAGGGACCGAGACAGTGTGGCTAGTGCGGTGGCAGTTGAGGGAGCCACTTAGCTGCATCTGCATGGCAACCAGCGGCGAATATTTGCGACAGACTTCCTGTTCCTCATCCATCACGACGTCAACTTCAAACGACTCTATACACCCCAGACCATGTCTCCACGAAACCTGAACGTGCTTGTCACCAGCTTTGCCGGTCTTGGATTGCCACCAACTCTTGTCTTGCCTCTATCCCTGTCAACATCCGTTACAGAGTTGCGAGAACGGATAGACGATCGATTGCCGACGACCCAGTCAAGACTTATCCTTACGACTTTATCGAACAAACAACTTCCAACCTCATCAGACTCTCCCATATCCGACTATCTTTCCACAACTGATGATGAATTCCTTTCATTGCGACTCGCTGTGCCCCTCTGCGGTGGCAAAGGTGGTTTCGGATCGCAGCTTCGAGCAGCAGGTGGTCGCATGTCCTCGCGTAAGAAGAAGAGTCAAGAGGACCACGGTTCTAGCCGAAATTTAGATGGACGACGACTTCGTACAGTGAATGAGGCCAAGGCTTTGGCAGAGTACCTGGCTATCAAACCCGAGATGGAGAAGAAGGAGAAAGAGAAGCGCCGTGAGCGCTGGGAGCAGATCGTTCAGCTCTCCGAGGAGAAGGAGGCAGAGATTAAGTCAGGAAGTAAGAGCCGGCTCGACGGCCAGTGGGTTGAGGATAAGGAAGAGAGCAGTGAGCGGACTCGTGATGCAGTCCTGGCTGCTATGAAGGCCGGCAACTACAAGGACAACCTTCTCGGTACTTCCCACGAGTCCAGCTCTACGCAAGCGAGCAATGAGCAGTCCGGCTCAGACGAAGAGAAAGGTGCATCATCAGAGGGATCAACGCCACCTCCTGCTGAAGAGGCCAAGTCTGACAAGGGCAAAGCAAGGACATTCTTCGGATTTGACGAGGATGATGAATTTATGAGTTCGGACGAGGAGGACGCCGAGGAAAAGTGATGGGATTACTCAGGACTTAAAGGATGCAATATTGTCGCGATTTTGGTCCTTGGTCGTTACGACTCGCATCTGGCCAATCGCGACCGGCATTTATAGGATTACGGAGTATGGGACCCTTGGATGTTTTAGGAATTCGAATTACCAGCGCTTCCGGACCAAGTTGTTAATTTAAATGATACCAATAATTCTCATTCAATTATCTATGACTCAAAGACGTCATCACAACTCGAACAATAAGGCACTCAAAACACAACAGTCAATATTTGAGGGTTAGCTTTTAAAGCAAGTTCACAAATGATACAATTGCAGTGTGTCTGCTCTGACTCTTCTAACAACGTCCACTAATCCATATCTACAGTTCGAACTTAAGCGTCGAGCTTGACGGGAAAGTTTCCGGCCTCTGAGCGATGCATTAGTATGATTTCCAGACCGATTGCCACCATTGGAATTTAACATACCGCGCTGCTCATCCCAGCGGTTGTACCAGCCGGAGGGGCAGAGGGATCGGTAAGACAGCCAGAACTAGACGCCAATTAGCATTCGAGACGTCTCGGCAAGAATTATTGTTCGAGGTCGCGTACCTGGCGGCAGGGCGCAAAGTCCTCACCCTTGGCGAGAATGCACTTGTGGTAATCGACGTAGTTTTGCCAGCAGTGCTTGGTCTGGTTCTGGTTGGGGAAACGAGCGTCAGTGCCTAAGAGAGGTTAGATCGGATCGTAAACATTGAAACCAATGCAATTGAGTATCGTCGGCAGCGTCGCGTCGCAATCGTCATCGTTGTCGTCGAGGAATCGGTGGTGGTCGTGGGGATTGATTGTGCTTACCAGCTGCGTGGAAT
The DNA here is from genome assembly GCA_014822085.1 of Fusarium stilboides. NCBI lineage: Eukaryota > Fungi > Ascomycota > Sordariomycetes > Hypocreales > Nectriaceae > Fusarium > Fusarium stilboides. The sequence goes on along the minus strand of JAASAY010000424.1, from coordinate 12,664 downwards.
TGTTAGCCTCGGGATCACATCAGGTCATTTTTTCGAGCCCGCAGCCGCAGCGGGATTATCAGGGACCATTGAACATACCAGTGACAAACTTGAAGGGCTTGGTGACAATCTCCTGGCCGTCGTCCGACATTGTGAATAGCTTGAAGAGGAATTGGCTTTGAGGAGGGGAGATTTCTCTGGGGTCAATGACGGCGAGGATGGAGCTCGAGTTTTGGATGGAGAGGTTGAATGCAATGCGTCGACGTTGTCGGCTCGAATCAGGTGGTTCGATTTCCGGGAGAGCTCAGTGTGTGCCTCAGGCCGCCTCGGACCAATGGCGTAAGGCACCCATCAGGATTGGTGGGTCTGCTTGCAATTGCACATCAGATGTTCGTTCGGCCAACTCCAAACACTCCTTCCAAGGCCGACAATTTCCAATTGAATCATCACCTCTGGACCTCTCTCGAACAGACCCTCCCCACTCAATTCAAGATGCGTTCTACCACCGCTCTCCGAATGTTCAGGCAGACGCCTCGCATGCTGCGACCCGTTCCCGTGAGTAACTACCTACAATGGTTGAGAGAACGAGCTCTTTAGCCCTCGGCTCAGTATGACATCAATTGCTGACCCAGGTTCGTGTTGCAGAAGGAGGACCAGGCTGGTACGTGATATTGAAAGCTCCCATCGACGCTTCATCCAACGACCCGATAACTCGAACGCGGATGCGCAATCATTTCAATTGAGTCCGACACTGACCGAATTCAAGGCCACACCATCTCTCAGCGACTCCGAAAGCTCAAGCAGATCCCTCCTGAGCTGTACCCCCTCGGTAGCTACACTCGACCCAATTGAGTATTTTTCTTGGTCTAATATGTCTCTAGCTGTCGTCGTTGGCTTTGCTCTCGGCGCTGCCACCTACTCTATCTCCCGCAAGTTCATTGTCGACAAGAACCTCCGTCTCTCCCGACAGGGTCCTTCTTCGCGCCACGACGGTGGCCATGCCGCCGGTGAGGGTGAGGGTGAGGGTCACTAAATTTGTGCATCAAAGTAGGGAAGCTTTTGGGGAATGAAATTGGTTGCATGTCCTTGGAAGGGCAGACTGTACATTTCAGAACAGCACGGTAGCAGGGAAATCCATCAGGCATAAAATCTGAATATTTTCGGTGATTGATGTATATATCTCACCCGTACCCACCAGTACCCGTGAATTGAATGCCTTAAAACGCCCTCGCTATGCCGGCAATGAATTTCATAACAAATCTCCAACTGTCCGTATCATTCGGGCTTTGGTCCTGCAACGTCCAGTTGCTCTAATCCTTGCATAGGGTCAGGGCCAGCATCTGGCACTGCTGTATCATCCTGTCTATCGTTCTCATCTGCCGCATGCTCGGCCAACCATCCTTCCTGTAAATCTAGTTAGTAATGCCATTGATGAGCTTAAATCCTGGCATACCTTTTCCCAGATAGCTGTTTTGCTGCCAAGTCCATCTTCTGCGCTCTTGGGCGCTTTGGCTTGCGATACCTTGAGGACCTTTCCGAAAAACTCCGATTGATCCATATTGTCGATAGCCTCCTTTGCGTCCGCAGCATCCTCGTATTCGACATAGGCGAATCCTCGGTGAGCCTCTGTAGAGTTCGGCGCATCGGGCTTTGGCACCTTGACCTCGACGATCTCACCAAATGGAATGAAAGCGTCGAGTACGTGACTCTGTGTCGCCATCTGTGAGAGTCCGCCCACGTAGACTGTAGCCTTCCATCGAGCTGCGTCCGACATTTTTGCTTTGAGGTATGAGCTTTAAAAGACAGTGTGAGATATGACTGGTGGTGAAGTGAGCTTTGAAGTCGTTGTCGTTGAGCTCATAACACTCAATCGCTTGAGTGGTTGTAGTAGGTTCTGTGCTCATCACGTGATCGTCATAGCTCCTGGAGCTCTATAAGATAACGTTTCTGAAAGTTAGAGAGCACCTATAGAGGATCACAATATTATTACTTATTAGGATATTTCCTAATATAACTTCTATAAGCCGCTATCTAGCAATCCATACTCACATTCATACTAACGATGGATGAAGAAACTTCAAGGCTTACATACACTTACATCAAACTTGTCCAGTATCCACAGCTCTGATGTTACATCCATAGGTAAAGATGGAACGTTTCTAAGACTCATATACATACATACTCGATCTATATCATATATAACCCGTATCGCATTTATTCATGACAGAAGCTTCCTACACTAGATATTCTATACGTAGCATATACTCGTCTCTTGGATACACAAAGCACTTACGAAAGGTCCCGAGCTTTCTTCAAACTCTTAGTTCTCATTGCAAGCGTACAGACTCAACTAACTCAGTCATCTTAGGAATTGAATCACTATCTTCAAGAACCACTTTCCATACCAGAAGTACCTATATCAAGAAGCAGTAAATACGATGTCATTGAGCTGAATAGGAGCTCTTTCTCACGTGATAGCTGCCCCACCTTCTGGACAACTCAGGGGGGCACGGACGTGGCCCTTTGGGAGCTCAGGAGCAACCTAATGGGGGACAGCCTGGACCAGCCTGCAATCTGGCATCATACCTCCCACTACAAGACACACCTCCACCGACCTCGCCCTGCTTCGTTCTCCTTTGAAGCATTACTGCGGGCAGAGGCTACATACTCACTGAGAATTGTATGGCTTTTGCTCAGGCAGAATTGTCGAATTCACCGTCTTAATACATTTTCTCTTTATCTCGAAACGACATCTGCGCTGGTCCCTTCGTCGCATTAGTCCCCACCATCACCATCATGGTGCGCCTTCGAGAGATCCCCCGAACGGCCGCCTTTGCCTGGTCTCCAGGTGCTGGCAAGCCTATCCTAGCCACCGGTACTCGTGCCGGGGCCGTTGATGTCGATTTTTCGGACGAGAGCAAGCTCGAACTTTGGGATCTTGCTCTAGACGACCAACAGCAGGGTCTCGAGCTACAACCTGTTGCTAGCATTAGCACCGACGCCAGGTAGATACACATTTCAAGAATGCGCATGGAAAGAACGACGTTCTGATCAAATCTCCAGGTTCTACGATGTTGCATGGGGTCCTCCCAATGACGACCACCCCCAGGGTATCATTGCTGGTGCCCTTGAGAATGGCTCTTTGGATCTCTGGGACGCCGAGAAGCTCATTGCAGGAGACTCAGATGCCCTGATTTCCCAGACCTCAAAACACAGCGGCCCTATCAAGACATTAGAATTCAACCCCCTGAAGCCGCAGATCCTAGCTACAGGTGGTGCCAAAGGCGAGCTCTTCATCTACGATGTCAACGATATTGCAAACCCCTTCCGCCTAGGAAACACCGCCGCCCGATCCGACGATATCGAATGCCTCGCATGGAATCAGAAGGTCTCTCACATTCTTGCTACAGGTGGAAATGGTGGATTTGTTACCGTATGGGATTTGAAGACCAAGAAGGCTTCTCTGACTCTCAACAACAACCGGAAAGCTGTTAGCTCCATTGCATGGGATCCAAACAACTCTACGAAGCTCTTGACAGCAACTCCGGACGACAACACTCCCGTCATTCTGCTATGGAACCTACGAAACTCCAATGCCCCTGAAAGGACACTCCAGGGCCACGAGTCCGGTATTCTGTCTCTCTCTTGGTGCAACCAAGATGCTGATCTCTTACTTTCATCTGGCAAGGATAACCGAACAATTGTGTGGAACCCCAGCACTGGTGAACGATACGGTGAACTGCCTGAAGTGACCAACTGGACTTTCCTCACCCGGTTCAACCCTCACAACCCTAACCTCTCGGCGACTGCCAGCTTCGACGGCAAGATTACGGTGCAGACTCTTCAGAACACCAACCCCGATACGTCCAAGGCCGCAGCAGAAAAGAACCTTGATGACGAAGACTTTTTCCGGGCTGCCCAGGATCAGCCCCAAGATGCCTCGTGGTCATTGAGCAAGGCTCCCAACTGGTTTGAGAGACCCGTCGGTGCTTCGTTTGGCTTTGGCGGCAAGATCGTCGTATTCAAGCCAAACTCTACCCAGCCTGGACAGAAGCGATCCTCCAAGATTTTGATCACCAACTTCTCCATCGACTCCGATGTTTCTTCTGCCACCCAGAAGTTCCAGGAAGATATCGCTTCGGGTAACATTTCGGAAATCTGTGCTGATCGGGTTGAGCAAGCCAAGACCGACGAGGAAAAGGCTGACTGGCAAGTGATGGAAACTCTTGTCGGGGAGAACCCTCGTAGCAAGATTGTCGAGTATCTCGGTTTCAACAAGGATGATCTCACCAACGGTAGCGTGAAGGAGACTACAGAGGAGGTTCAGGATGATGCTGAGGCCAAGCCCTCGACAGAGGATGCTGAAGAGAAGAAGAAGAAGCGCGTCTCAAGCTTTTTTGATGGTGCCGAGGGCGATGGTGACGACTTCTTGTCCAACCTCGCTGCTACCAAGGGTGCAAAGACCGATAACCCCTTCCATCTGTTCAGTGACTCCGATACCTCAGTTGAGAAGGATATCACTACTGCTCTGATGTTGGGTAACTTCACTAAGGCAACTGAACTCTGTCTGTCGGAGGACCGGTTCGCAGATGCTTTCCTGATTGCCAATTGCGGTGGCCAGGAGCTTGTTGACAAGGTACAGGCTGCCTATCTGTCACGCAAGAGTGGCATGCCAAGCTACATGCGTCTCCTCGGCTCTGTCCTCGCCAAGAACCTTTGGGACGTAGTCTACAACGCCGATCTGGAGAACTGGAAAGAGACAATGGCTATCATCTGTACTTTCTCTGACCCCAACGAGTTTCCGGATCTCTGCGAGGCTCTAGGTGACCGAATCAACGAAGAGGGTCCCAGAAAGGATGCTTCGTTCTGCTACCTTGTGGGATCTAAGCTCGAGAAGGTGGTGTCTATCTGGGCTGCCGAGCTCGATGAGGCTGAGCAGGCTGGCTTGCAGGAGGAGTCTGAAGATTCTACCTTCTCTGTTCATGCTAGGTCTCTACAGAACTTCATCGAGAAGGTTACCATCTTCCGTCAGGCTAGCAAGTTCCAGGACAATGAGACAGGTCTGACCTCGGACTGGAAGCTTTCTACTCTGTACGACAAGTACACCGAATATGCCGATATCTTGGCTGGTCACGGTCAGCTCGAGACTGCTCAAAAGTATCTCGACCTCCTGCCAACCAACTATCCCGCTGCGGAACTGGCAAGGAACCGAGTGCGCCTAGCTACCAAGAAGCCTGCTGCTCAGCCCAGCGCTCGAGTACCAGCTTCGACGAGCCGAACGTCGTCTAGGCTCCCGCCTACTGTCGGATACCAACCCCCTCAGCCTAACCCTGTGACTGCACCTGGCCCTGGCCCGGCCAACCCTTACAGCAATATTGCTCCAAGCCCAGTTGCTCCTCGATCAACTGGGTCGCCTGCGCAGCAATATCAGCCTCCGACAAACCCTTACCAGCCACAGGGCAGTTATGCACCCCCTGCGCAACCTGGATACGGAGCCCCTGGCGGTTATCAGCCTGCTAGCCAGCCTGGCTATGGAGCTCCTACTCAACCTGGCTATGGAGCTCCTACTCAACCTGGTTATGGAGCTCCCACTCAACCTGGTTATGGAGCTCCCGCTCCCCTTGCACCCCCGCCAATGGGTGGTCCTCCTCGAAATGCCACTCCCTCGTCTATAGCACCTGCGGCGAAGGTTAAAAACATGGACAACTGGAACGACGTCCCTCTTGTCACGAAGGCACCACCAGCACGCAGGACAACCCCGAGTGTTCAGCCTATGGCTTCTCCTTTCCCTGGTCAGCAAGGCTCGAGTGCACCACCTCCTCCCGGCGCTGGTTCATATGGACAGCGAACTGGATCGACTCCTCCGCCGCCTCCGCCCAAGGGACCGGCACCCCCTCGAGTTCAATCGCCCCTAGCAGCTCCTCCGCAGAACTTCCAGGCCCCTCCTCCTCCTACAGCTAGCGGTCATAACCCTTACGCGCCTCCTCCTCCTGCTGCTGGTGCGATACCGTCACCAATGCCCCATGTTGTCCCGCGGACAGCGTCACCTTACAACGCCCCTCCTGCTGGAGCACCCCCCGCCAACCGATATGCTCCTACTCCTGCAGCACAGCAACAGCAGCAGTACGGCCAGCCCCCAGGATCGATGCCGCCCCCAGGTGCTGCGAGCCGTCCTCCGCCGGCTGGCTCATTTGGAGCCCCGCCTCAGCAGTCAACTCCCCACAACCAGTATGCTCCCTCTCCCTACGGTGCCCCTCCTAGTCAACAGACTGCACCTCCCACCGGACCACCTCCCACCGGGCCTCCTCCTATGAACCGACCTGGGCCTCCTGTTGGACCTCCCAGCACTTCTTCCCCGAAGCCAACACCTCCCCCTGGGCCGGCTGCCCCTCCCAAGGCTAGACACCCTGCTGGTGACCGATCGCATATTCCTGCCAACGCCCAGCGTCTCGTAGATATCCTTAACCAGGATATGCAGCGGGTTGCCTCCAAGGCCCCTGCGACATTTGCTCCTCAAGTCAAGGATACACAGAAGCGACTTGGCTTGCTCTTTGATCACCTTAACAATGAGGAGCTGGTCAAGCCCGACACAATTGAGCAGCTTTCTGAGCTTGCCAATGCTATTGAGGCCAAGAACTATGACGGAGCCCACAAGCTGCAGGTTGAGATTCAGCGAGACAAGACCGAGGAGTGTGGCAACTGGATGGTAAGTTTCCTTGATCATAGTGACTTGAACAGAGCTAACTTGGACTACAGGTTGGTATCAAGCGGCTGGTTAGCATGAGCAAGGCCACTCCATGAGCAAGTATTTTGTAATACATCATGTCTTAGTGTATTTTGCTTATGGAATGTGTATCACAGGCTGGGGTTGAATAGTTAAGCGAATGGTGCATGATTTAGGATGGAATTCACGATGACATCCATGCTGAACGTAGTAGATTAGAAAAGTACATGACGAAAATTATTGTGTGTCTGATAAAGATGCTTATTTGGTAAATCTGTGAAGTTGTCGGATCACAATCTTTCAAGTACTCGCCAGACCGTGCAAAACCAATCACCAAATCTAAATATGACCTGAAAAGACACGACACTGATCCTCCGTCAACTCGACAACGCCTCGAAGTCAGGGGGTAATTCAAATAGTTTTTTTTACCTTGAAGAAATGAGAAACCACCCAAAAAAGGCGGCATGTCTAGGGTAGGCAGTATGAGCTTGCCCTACATGATGGCCTGGTTAGGTACGGAGTATTGGGGAGACAACATGCGGGACCGATATTCAATATTTGCTTAAATGAGAACGCTCAGAAAACATTGCATTGTGATTACTAGGATATAATAAGATAATAGTTGAAGATGTTGGCATTTTTATAATATGGCCTGAGACTAGATTTAGGCTCTGAGAGGATAGCTACTCTTCTAACATCATCATAAGAGCAGTTACTATATTAGTGAATCCCGCGATTTGACCCCCTACCTACCTAATCATGGCCAGCTGGCCGTCCCACCAAAGCTCCCGCACTCCACTCTGAAAGCACCACATCATCGTCACTAGAATCTACCACCTCACTCGCACCAAGCACTCAGTAACTCCCACCTTTCTCAATATCAGTCAGAGATTTTAGTCATGTCGGAGACGACACAAATTCCAGAGGATGCCGCTGCCCAGCGAGCGGCTGAGCAAGCGCGTCTTCGCAAGGAACGCCGTGAAGCCAAGCTCAAGTCTGGAGGCTCTGCGAGACTCAGCAAGATTACTGGCCTTGGCGGTCGCATTCCAGGAGGTAATTATCACTTCGTTTCCCATTGTATCTAAGGGAAAATACTGATTATATTTCATGACAGAGCCAGAACCTGCCTCTGCGACCACTACCGCTACAGATGCTCCTACACCAGCACCGGCACCAGCACCCGCTGCATCAGCATCAGCATCAGCAGCATCTCCCACCGCCGACCACGCCGACCCCGAAGAAGTCGACATTTCAGAGCACTTCTATGACCCCAAGCGAACTGCTACTTCTCGAACAAATGCACCTGATGCCCAAGAACCCGCCATTTCGGAAGACCAACTACGGCAGATGATGCTTGGCTTTGATCGTGGTAATGGCAGTGGCACCGCCAGTCCTGCACCCGGCGGCATGGACGAAGATCCTATGATGAAGATGATGTCCCAGCTCATGGCTGGTGCCGGTCTACCTCCAGGCTCCATGCCTCCCTTCCCCGGAATGCCTGGTGCAGCACCCGGCCAATTTCCTCCCGTACCGCCCACCGCCGTACGAAGCAGCGCCTCCACAAACCTCTGGCGTCTTCTCCACGCCCTTGTCGCTCTGGGACTCGGTCTCTACATCGTCCTCCTCACCCCCTTCACTGGCAGCAAGATCGAGCGCGAGCGTGCCGCCCTTGCTGGTACGACACCCGCGGATCCCCTCTATGCGGCTGCCGAGCCCGAGCTCGAGACGGAGCTTGAGCACCGCAAGAAACTGTTCTTCTGGACATTTGCGACGGCTGAGTCACTGCTCCTCACGACTCGCTTCTTCCTCGACAGGAGAGGTAGCCCGCCTACTGGTGTTGTGGGTACGGTGGTGCAGTTTCTGCCGCAGCCTTACAAGGGCTATGTCGAGATTGTGATGCGTTATGGTCAGATCTTTACGACGGTAAGGAGCGACATTCTGGCGTGCATTTTTGTGCTGGGAGCGGTTGCTTGGTTTAAGGGTTAATGACCGTAAAGAGCTAGGGGTAGCGTATCATTACAAGGCAATGGAGTTACGAATCTTCAACACGAGCATTTTGCTAAAGTCTTGCGTGAAGTCAGGAATTATACATTACATTATCTCACAGTATTCTACAAAATCCTTGCTTCATGTACTAATCGGGTATTTCAAGCAAAGAAGGAATGAAACAAAAGTCCAAACATGCAAGACGCCATGACATCAAGCCGTGTCTTAGCGGCTCATTTACGTGCTTAGAACCATCTTCAACAGTTTTCCAAAGACACCCCTTACTCGCTCAGGGTTCTCAGAAACGCACGTGAACACGATTGCCGTGCTGGCAGCGAATACAAGCCTCTCCCGCCACTCCTTGTCCAGCGAGTATCGTCGAGGTAGGACGGTAGCCAAGGCACGTGGTGCGACGAATAGCGCAATGTCTTTTCTTCGACTTGCTGTCTCGATCAGAATACTCCACCCGCACAAGAAGCAGCCTGTGCCGACACAGACCCCGCCGTCCATATGTTGGCGGCGCTCAATGGTAGTGCCGCCTGGGAGTCGAGGACCTATGCGTGTGCGGCTGAGGCAGACTCCGTAGTAGAAGAGGGTGATGAAAGTAGCCAGGAAGCTCGACGAGCGGCATGATGAGATTATGGCTCGACGCAAGGCTTTGCGAGAAGGATTGCGGAGAGCGAGGGCCATGGTCAGGGGTAAGTAGGTAGCCATTGACCACTTCCAGGCGCGAAAGAAGCGGCTGACGGCATGATACTCGCACGAGGGTCCGCTGGCCATGTGAACCATCTGGCAGGGGATAGGCACGACTACCGCAGGATCTCCCCAAGCAAGGGGCCATTCATAGTCAATGCACATACCTTGGAGGAGATCTGCCTGGCCCGTCTCCTTGCCATACAGGAACTCGCCCGTTCTACAGCGTCGAAGAGCCTCGATGAGCCGTAGATCTACGGACGCAGCCGAGGTGATCCATTTGTTGTAGCTGCGAGGGAGACGTTTTGAATGATAGAACCATGCCCACATGACGAGACCCGAGGAGGCAGCAAAGACCAGGGGATCGACGAATTTGGAGACAAACCGTTCGGCCTAAGAGATAAGTCAGTCTGTGTATGCATGATGATCAGAGAGGATCTATGAACTACCTTTGACCACTTGTTGGAAGCTAGACGACGAGTTTTGTGTCTTGCCCATAGATCGCCGACCACGACATCGAGGGCTCGAGTAACAGCGAAAAGGGTTAGATCCATTGTTCGGCCAGCGAACTTGACTGTTTGAGGTTCCGCATCAGGGGGAGAGCCTTCTTTTGGCGGTACAGTTTCTGTATATGCTCGGCCTTCGTAGGAGTGCAACAGCCGGAGGCCAAACCATGCAGCGAGAAACGCGGACAACCATCTCGCTAGTCTGAGAAAACGACTGTTAGCCAGAACATACGAAGCTTATCATAGTGTCACTGTTATCTTACCTTAAGCGAGCTGCCTCGCTGAGGCCCTTTGCAGTTTTTTCCAAAATGCTTTTCAAAGGCTCCTTTGGATGAGTTAGTCTCAGAGCATATTGAGTATCGATGACAGCCAGGACGAATCCACCAATGCCCAGAGAGGCGAATGTGAAGCCTCCTTGCTTACTTCATAATTGACAGATAATTAGAGGTGGTCTACTCACTTTCAGAAGAGTGCTACCACCAACCAAGACGGCACAGAAGGCTGGAAATCGTTGTGGGTTGAATCCAGTCTTGACTATGTAAGCTGCCGACTTGACGAACGAGCTATCCTCCAAATCAGGGGCAAGTTGGTTGGCTAGTTTCCGCCTCCTCTTAGCAACATGCTGTAACACTAATGTTAAGAGTCGAGGAGCCACGGCAGATGCATAGCCCAAGAGATAAGCGCGGATCAACGGGCGGAGGATCTCGGGAGCATGATCGAGCCTTAGGANNATGCTCCGGCATACAACAACAGCCCAAGCAGGGCTACGGCTCCTGCGGCCGGTGAGATGAGAGGAGGTGGTTAGTATGCGGAGGTGGCACTCAGAAGGTGGGTATCTAAGAAGATGATCGCGGGGTCAGGTTCCTGAATGCAGATGGGCGGTCAATAACAGATATACCCCTGTCAAGTATAATGACAGTGTAGAGAAAGATGGTGTAAGGAGAATCTAAAAGGGGAGGTCAAAGATTTAGAGTGACAGCGGGATACGACAGTATCATGCACCGGCAGATTAAATCAGAGATTAAATGCCGTAACTCAACGGCAAAGATATTTAGGGGTGGCTTCAGATAATAACGAACAATAAGGAAGTTGATAATGATAACATTCTCTTTGAGGTTGTGTGGAGACGTGGAGACCTCTCGCCGAGCTGTCAACTTGAGCCTCGGCCTGATATTCAAGAGGTCGCGTGTGAAAGTGGACAACAATGACAAAACAAATGCAGCATGGATCGTATTCCCGTAGGACAAAGACAGGGAGATACATAAACGCATTGCCTTGACAGGTAATAGATCGCATTGCCCCTGCCAAGGTTATAGGCAGTGTAGCATAGCGCGACCAGCTGGTGATGGAGTCGCGAATCGGAGGAGAGATGTGAGAGGGTGGAACTAACCTGGGGAAACGGTAATCTTCTGAGTAACAACCCCGGAGTGGGCTGCTGGTATGAAACAGCCTAGGCAATGCGGAATAGAGAAATAAACTCAGTGAGGCTCAGTACGAGGATACCGGTATACGGATAATGTCCGAATTGGAGGGTCGATGATGATGGCTTGAGAGCTCAGGGGTTCAGCTGAAGTGGACGTAGGGAACTCTTTGGGTCTAGGTTCAGGTCGTTGTGTAAGTTCTGACACGAGGCGTTCCAGACTGTTGATGGCGTGAAATAGGGCCGGGTTGTTGTTCCAAAGATGGGCATTCGAGTGCAAGATTACATAGTAGTTGGATGAGGTTCATAAGATCATCACCAGCTACTAAGCAATCTGAAGGTACAGCAATTTGCATGTGGTCAGAGTCCCGCTTTGGAAAAGGACCTAAATTTTACCCGCAATTCTGGGGTATGGGGATGTGCAGCTGCTGTATTGGGTAAAGGATACGTACACATGATGGGTCTGGTACGTAAATTTTACTTTATAGACCGAGTTGAATATCAACTTCAATACGAACAGCTGTTTCTTTCTTTCTTTTTTTTTATGACCTGACTTTGGATGTATATCATGAAGAAGTATTGTCATTGTTCTTACCAACGTAGCAGAGTGACGCTGCAGATTTGCTTTTGAATGTACTACGTATACCCAGTATAAGTTGGTTTCCACGAGACTTTGTAATCGACGTTCGCACACGGTATAAGAAATTATTCTCGAACGCATCCTCCGACAGGGAAGACCCACGATGAATTTCGGGGTCTGATCAGGTTTCGGCTCTTCTTCCTGGCCTGATTTCCCCTTGAAGCATGATTCCCAGACGACATTATTCCTTTCCTGGGAGGTCTTCTTCGTGGGTGGTCATAGCCCCTGGTTTAGTCCTGAATATCATGCTGGCACGGGCCGATCATGGTCACGAGTCAAGCTAAAAGCCAGCAGTCACTTTTGACAGAATTGATCAAGGCGGCAGAGGCGCGTGTGCTTTGAGGCGATGCTGATTCAGACAGTCTTGTTAGTTCAGCCTCATGGTATTTGCTGACTGGAAGTACAGTAAGTAAATGAGTCAAGTGATCGTGAGCATATCTGCAGTCAGTCTGCTGCGTGCTACGCCAAGATGACTGGACTCTGTCTGCCTTCTCACGGTCAACAAGAAGCCTAGAACGGAACCAATGAGAAGTGACGGAGCTGTCTGTCCTTGGGTCTCGAGGCTTGGCTGAAAGAATGAATGGCAACTGGAGCTGAGGCGTCGTCAACAGGTCGCAGATTGAGAGCTGTTGGGTACCTGAAGATGAATTCAAAGCATGTGATAGTCCCCTAAGTGCATACTCTGCAGTTGGTCGACATTATGGATATAGGGATAC